>CBVK0100604784.1:0-24338 GCA_900067695.1 Picea abies | reverse complement strand
TTGTTTATTCATGCAGGGACGAGTGGAGAGCGAGCTATGGTCAACGGGACAAATGGGCAAGGGAGTGAGGGTGCGGAGGTGGATGAAGGATGCAGTAGGGTGATGAAGGATTGGGCGAAACAGTTGGAGGGGAACAAGGGGTCAACCGAGCCGGAAGTCTTCATCACGGGGCAATGCCAAAACAACAGTCGAAGAATCAAGTTACCTATAATTATAGGACCCCAACATAGGCTCCACCTGGGGATGGCAGCTCTTTCAGAAGGTGTGAAGAACCACTAAACTCTAAACATGCAGACCAATGCTTTATTCATTGGGCTGATCCCAAAATTATTTTTCAACCAGTACCTGTTTTGATCTTTCAACTGAAACCAAATCAAAATGAACACTACTAAAAAAGAGATGCTCGGAATGCTGAGCTTATTCACATTCTCCTACCTACCCTATACTGCTGAAAATCATGCTAAATCAAATAATACAAAAATGCCAATGAAGCCAATGAAGTAGTTGCTGAGACCAGTGGACTGCTTGATTGCTTGTTAGCACAGTCAAAAAGGCAACTTGACCTTTTTTCCATAGATTCAAAACTGCAAAGTGTAGTGGCCACTGCTGAAAACAAGATTTATCTTTACAACATAGACCTCGACAATCCTGAATAACCAAAGTAATTCCAGAGATAGATTGGGGCTCTCCAGTGAAAAATTTCTCCGTATAGATGACTATAGGATCAAGGTAGAACTGACATGTTCCTTGATATTCAAACTTAACCAAATCAACTTCATGATTTGATGATATAGTTGTGCTATTTGCATCTTCATGCACTTTCTGACATGGCTGCAAATTTTCTGATGGGTTTTGAAATGATACTTCTGTTGAACACACCCCTGTAGCTAACTATCTGATCATATCCATATCATAACAATTTTTGAAATCGTTGGGGGTAAATGAAAACTGACTTTGAAAACACAATCTATCCATCATATCAGCTATAGGGTCATAAAATGCTTTAGATAATGGTGGCATTGGCTCTACTGGTACTTCATAGCTTACACTGTGACTTTCAACTAGAATTCGACCGAGATTCCCCATCAAAATTTGGAATGAATTAAAGCAAAGAGGCAATGAATCAAGATGGATCAACTCATCACCTTTTTTGGGCTTCATGATTTCATCTGAGGTTTGACCTTCAAAAATCTCAAGGGCTGCACCTCTGGATCAACTTCTGTATCTCCCTTGTTTTCCTCAATTGATGCATTAGAACATTCCTCTTCCTTTCTATGTGAAATCTGCTTGTAATGTTTCCTCAGGAGCGAGGCAAAACAGAAGGGCAGGCAATTTTCATTTTCTTGAAAATTTTCTGCATTTTGATCATTGCTGTCATAATTTCCATGTACAAATTGATTGTTCTCCTGGGATTGCAAATGATCTTCTTCCTCCCAACAATATGTTGCTAATTTCTCTGGAAAAA
The DNA here is from genome assembly GCA_900067695.1 of Picea abies. Classification (NCBI taxonomy): domain Eukaryota; kingdom Viridiplantae; phylum Streptophyta; class Pinopsida; order Pinales; family Pinaceae; genus Picea; species Picea abies. Next base: position 22,873 of record CBVK0100604784.1, on the reverse strand, counting down.
TCATCTTGATATCCTCCTCATCATACTGATCATGCTTGGGTAAATCATCCATGAATGAAATTTCATCCAACATGCACATCATATCAGCTGATGGCTCTTCAACAAGCTGTGTTGGAGTTTCATATTTGACTGTATTATGAATCGAATACATGAAATAATCCTTTTGTGGTTCAAAATATAGAGGTTGGGCTGCAAAATGTTTGGGGACATTGATCCTTGTCTGTTCTGGCGCTAATGGAACAACAAGCCATCTTTCTTGCTAATCTTCTACATCATCTCTCTTACAGTGTTTGCCAGAACATCTAGTTTCACTTCTGAGGATGTCATTCATTCCTCCTCTAGTCTATCTTCCTCTTCTGCCTTAATTTTGCCTTTCGGTTCAACAAGTTAGCTTCCACATCAACTGAAACCTTTTTCATTTCTTCAAGGCTTGCAATGTTCCTTTCTCTTAATTGGAATGTCATCTCAGAATCAAAGGCATTTGGGTAATGCAAGTGAGTTGATCCTGGGGGTGGCCTTATATCAACAGGCATTGCATGATACACCTGGTTGAACCTTGCTGAAAACTGATGTATTGTTTTCCCTGGCTAACTTTTCAAATAGTCATACTCTTCTAGGATGAGAAAAACATTTCTCATGATCACCCATCGATCTAGGAAAACTTGCACAAACTGATGGAAATTGTTAATGCTTGCAGCTGAGAGATTTTTAAACCAGTTCTTGACTTTACCTCCCAATGATAGGGAAAACATTCTGATGTAGAGACCATCATCTTCTACCTCAAACAGATCAAGAAAATCCTCAAGACTTTGGATATGATTTTCAACAGTGATCTTCACATTTTCTCCATCAAACCTGGGCAGATTATTGATGTAATTGACAAGGAGGTCATGGAGAATAGGAGGCAAATCTAGAGGCTTGTATCGGTCTGGGATTTTCACAGGTATAGGAGGTAAAGCATGGGGCTTGTAGCTAACTATAATTTCAACAATGGAAAGAGATAAAGCATGAGGCTCATGTCTCACTGGGCTTTCTACAAGTGCATGAGTATGCACATGATCTACAATTGGGGATATGATCTCTTGAGACTCATAAATTAGTAGGTGGTCAATGCAATATTCAACAATTTACTTTTGATCAGGCTTATAATAAGATAAGACATAATTACAAATAAAACCAAAGATGTCTTGAATGCAATTTGGGCTTGAGTACCTGATCTTTCTTGGCTGCTTGGTTGTGCTTCAGGTTCTTCCTCCAGTGGAGTCTTTGAGTCAGCACTGTTTGGAGCCGATTGGATTCGCCAGGTGAATGATCTCAACCTTCTTGTGTCTGGTCACTGTCCACCATCAGGGATCAGATCTGGAACTTTGAAGTGTACTACTGAGGAAAGTTCCCCAGTTGAGTCGTCATTCTGTTAGCACTCTGTAATTTGCCCAAGGCTGTGGAGGCAATCATAGAGGAAACATCAAAACCACTTCGAGTCAGGGATCTATCCCTCCAAGACTTGGGGAGGGATCTCTCTGTCAAATTTAGATTTGTTTAGAATAGGATATTAGGCTAGATATGCAGAATAGGATATGTTCTTGGAGTTTTCTGGTTGAGATAGAAAAATAGGACCATTGGGCTATGTGGTCTATGTTATAAAGGTAAAGATCAAAGAACAAATATAAAGATTCTTTTCACAGGGCAGGATAATGCGACTATTGGATTCTTTAGAAATAAAGTGATGGACAACAGAAAAAGACAAGATTATCAATTAAAGTAAAGAAGCAATTAAGAATTTCTTTACTGTAACATCAGAGGATGAACATTTAGATCTTTAAAAGCTAGAAACAGAGTACACAAAGGTAAATTTTGCAAATTTAACTCCTTTTAAATGATCAGACCAGAAAACAATATGATAACTAAGAGAGATAAACATTCAACGAAGAAGAGAAAAACTTCACCAACAACTAACACATAGGAATCCTGTGAAACGTCTCTTTGTATTACTGGAAGATCTCTTGATAAAAGTTACAGTGCTTACAGCTTGATAGGGCCTAAAGATCAACAACCCTTTTACATTAAAATCACATAAATAAATGGGATATATCCCCCCTCAATTTTAGGAATTCGGATTCAACCACCTCGGCCAAAAATAGCAACAAATCCCAAAAAATCTGGAATTGTCAGCCATGAAAAGATGGGCCGAATTTCTACAAAAAAGGGGTTCACTCAGACATTTGTTTCTCTTTAATGCTAACATATGGGCAAAAAATGAAGGAGGTTATTGTATATGAGCATGTTTTGGACAAAAACCTCTTTCAGTTTCTTCAATTTCGTCTCTAGCTCGCCGAAACAACTCCTGCAAAAAGAGGACTGAAACAGAAAGAACCGAAAATCCGAAAAATGAGGCTGAACGATAACTTTGATTCTCCCAGATGGTGGAACCTGTGAAAAAAATGAGAGATTTTTTTGTTCTTCATCCCGTTACGGAGAAAAACCTCTCTCGTTTTTTCAAAATTTGTTTTCGTTCGCCCGGAATCTGCTTCAGAAGATGACTGGTGAGAACTAGACAAATGGCGGTTTTGAGTTTTTGGATGGGCGGTTTTGCATGAGGGAAGGTGGTATTCTGGACCCTGCTGAGGTGGTAAGTGGTATTGGGAGGAGGGGCTCCAAAATCACCTGGAGGTGACAAGTGTCCCTCCCAATACCACTTTTTGGACCCCCCCCCTCCTTTAAAGTTCGAAAAGCACAGGGGGGGGTTCAGAATTTTTTATGTCTGTGGATTTGTTTTATTTGGGGATGTGTGCGTGAAGTTACAGGTGTTAATGTGTGTTTTTATTAATGTTTTATTTGTTTTTATTTATTTGTTTACGTTTTGTTTTGTTATTTGTTTTGTTTTTATATGATATGTTTTATTATATTTTTTTTATTTAATTTGTTTTTTAACATGTTTTTTAATTAATTATTCTATGTTTTTTAATTTTTGTTTGTTTGTATAATTTATAATTTTGTTTTGTTTTAATATTTTTATTATGTTTTTTATTATTTGATAAATGTCAATTCTAATAAATTAACCTAAACACTAATTTAATTTAAACTAAGTTAATCTAATCATTATTTTATTTTAAATTATCCTATTAAAACAACTTTATCAGGCTAACAAGCATTAGAAAATGCCACTAACTCTTTAATATTATTCGTTTATTATCCTAAGTTTGTTTATTCATGCAGGGACGAGTGGCGGGCGAGCTGTGATCAACGGGACAAATGGGCAAGGGAGTGAGGGTGCAGAGGTGGATGAAGGATGTAGTAGGGTGATGAAGGATCAGGCGAAACAAATGGAGGGGAAAAAGGGGTCAACCGAGCCAGAAGTCTTCATCACAAGGGCAATGCCAAAAAAACAGTCGAAGAATTGAGTTACCTATAATTATAGGACCCCAACAGAATCTGCAAAAGGTTGTTTCACTTTCAACAACAGAGGTAGAGTATGTTGCTGCTACAACGACTAGTAAAGAGATGATTTGGTTACAAAGGTTTATGGAAGAATTGGGAAAGAAGTAGGAGAATAACAATTTGTATTGTGACAATGAGAGTGCCATTCATCTTGAAAATAAATCATCCTTCCATTCGAAGACTAAGCATATACAACTCAGGTACCATTTCATACGATCCATTTTGGAAGATGGACATTTGAAGTTGGAAAAGACACACACTAGCTAGAATCCTACAAACATGTTAACTAAGGGAGTAACCAGGGAGAAACTGAGTTCCTGCACAGTTTCAGTTGGTCTTCAAGAATGAAGATGATTATGAAAAATTTTCCGGGTCCAAGAAGGATCATAGTCCAGCATATACAACATCGGTGGAGTTGTTGAGATCAATCTCCAAGTGGGAGCTTGTTGGTTATGAAGCCTGATTATATTCCTGATTCAGAGGTCTTTTTTTTCCAGTTGTGTTTATACCCAATGAATACTTTACACCCCGGAAGAATGTACACTCCTCCACGCGGGGGAGTGCAGAGGGGGTTACCTCGTCTGTGGGGTCCAGGGGCAAGCGGGCCTCCAGAGGAAAAATTAACTTGTAAATGTATATTTTAATTTCATTGTAAATCTGGACCGTTCATAATAAGGTCACATATCTGATGATAGAAGTTATGTTAGGGTTTTTTTCCCTAGAAGGAAACCCTCTTTTATGAGGGAAATGTATTGTGGCTATGTATCATTGCGAATATTGTATTATGAGAGAGGAGATTGTGAGAGAAAGAAGAGGAAGTTACATTGGGTGTGCTATAGGTTGTATCCATTCATTTGCTGGATAATAATAAAGGAAGGACATGACAATTTCTCTAGTGGACGTAGCCCACACTGGGTGAACCACGTATATCTGTGTCTCTATTGGATTGTGTATTTTCAGTCTTATTTATGCATTTGTTTTATTTTATTGCTCCGCAATGCTGTTCTTCTAACATGATGAAGCTGTGACCAAGGGATACACCATGAACTTATAATCGTTCGAAAGTTTCTTCTTCTTATATCAATTGTTTTTATTATTATTCCAAGAGCGGGAAAACAAAGGTGACCAAATTTTGGATGAATTGGACTGTGCTTGAGAAATCTTTAGACTGAGTTGTTTAGAAATGACACCACCCCAATTTCCTACCCCACATTGCCACATAGTAGTCCAAAGGTAACCATCCTTCTGAGAACTGAGAGCAGTTCCTTTCCACATACAACCTACACAAGACGATCATAACATACATATATGGTTGCCTCAAACTAAATATGGCATACCTACTAGTGGATCAATTGACAAATTTCCTATCTTTCTTCCACCAACTATTCAATATCTTACCAATTCCATACTATTCATAAAATGCAATCATAAAATCCTTAGTAAGGGACTCATTGAGGTTTGGAAGTTTGTAGAAAAAAGTTGTATCCTGGGGGAGGAAGGAGCCTATACATTCTCCCTTATCATTCATAGTTTTATAATCCTGGGCTTTAGTACGACTGATGACCCACTCCATCAGTTCTACAGAAGGCATGATAGGTGCCCTGACAACGACATAGTGTAACATGGACCTCTTTATTGTAGGAAAAACTGCATCATCTACTTCCCTAAGTTGCAATTTGCTATGCGAGGTTGACTTAGGGTAGTCTCCATTGTTAAATTTTGTGAAAATATCATTCCAGGAAGGGATTGTCACTTGTGTGGAAATTCTGCCTCCGGTGCACGGCTTAGTGTTCGAAAAAACGACACTAGGTTGAAGATCTTCTTCGAGGGAAACCTAATGATAGGTTCGGTTCCTTTGGCCGATGAGGCTTCTTTCGTTTGTACAGGTGCGGAATTGGAACCAAATTCAACATCGCTTGATTGTGTTCTTGGCCTCTTTGGTGTCCTCTGTGCAGGAGCTTTCTCGAGAGGCATCGTGTATGTAGGCGACCATTCATGGTAAGAAATATCACAACAATGTTCCCAAAACTAGATATTGTACAACATAGCATACATGTTACCAAGCAACGCCGACACCTACTTGAGCAGAACTTACCTGGAAACACTCATTTAACGTGTAATTACTGGTCATATGAATCTTTCGATACTTGAGTTAAAACACATGTTGTGGCTTCAATTCATTAGAAAACAAGATGAACAAGCGAATGCACCCAATTGATAACAAACTTGACTAAACAAATAATGCAAAAAGTTTGGGAGAGAATGGATTTTAATGACTAAATCTTAAAGCCATGGGGAGAAATATTCCACAGTAATGGCGTTTGATGCAGTGGAAGTACCTCCTGCCAACATTTGATGGCTGACTTGATGCGTGGAAGTGATCATCGACAGTTTCGTGGAGTCATTTAACTCAGTGCGTAGTGGTTTGGTCAGGTTCGAGTGCCATCAAACTTCATGCACATTTCAAACACAACATTAATCTGCTTATAAACGCTCACAACCATACAAAGGTGACATTAGCTATGTGCGTGTGAGGGTGACATGGAGAACCAACGTGGCATTTCGATAGAACGTGTTGATACCTAGTTTGATGAGTCATTTGTTAACGTGTCAAGAGACCCACTTCAACTATTCGGTGAAGTGAAGTACATAATCATAAATCCAACGATCCAGATTAAATCTTCCCTTTTGATCGAAAGATCAACATTATGTGACGAAGAGTCTGGTGGGTGTTGGGTATAAGTGGAGTGACGTGGTACACTGACGGTGCACTAGATCAACGCCTATTTGTATTTTATTGAAAAATGAGTGTGATGACTGTTGACGACGATTTTTGTCAACAATACTTAGCCGACAAAGCGCTGTCAGGCTTCTCCTCGAATGAAATTGTTTGGGCAATTTTTTTCCCATTCTCGTTAAAATTGGCACAACCCACACGACAAAGTAATTATGGCTCTGTATCTATCATTCATATGGATTATTTCGAGGTTCTCCACATTCTTAAACTTGTCATTTGTATATTCATAAGCCAGGTCCATATATATTTCTCATGCCTCTCTCTTTTCTAATCCACTCCATATTGTAGAATCATTATATAAAATGCCTTACCATCATATAACTCCTTTATCTTCCATGACTCACCTTACCTTCATGACCTTTAATAAAGGGAAAGTAAGAAAAATTTTAAGTTCATATCATAAAGACATACTATATTACTTCTCTCTATTTGCATGACCCTATTACCTTTTGACTTTGATATTATCTAAATAAAGCATATATAATTGTACTTTATACAAAATCATCCTTTACCATTACATATTAAAATAACTCTCATGTAAGCCAATTCCATAGTTATTTCTTCATTGAAGAAGGAAATGGTGACATTCATGATGACTATGTATAAGAGCGAGTCACCCAAAAACATACCAAGTTAAAAGTTAATGACATTGAAAAAAACTTCTAATCTATTTACCTCCCTCCTCCTTGAAAAAAATTTAAACCTGCAACTGGGTGAGAACTGACATCCTTCAGTGGAGGACTACCATTTCCAGGCGAGAGTCATTGTATTAGAAGGATTTTAGGCAATGTTTCCTCCCTACTTTGGATGGAGTTTGGAGTAACAGACAATGGCCTAGCTGGACCCTTAGTTTCATGTTCCCTTTCGACATTGACTTCTCAGCTATTGTCTCTCTGTTTGTGTTATTTTATTAACTCCCTAGTCTCCGATATACAAGTTTTCTCTCAGTTATTGTACCGATCTTGTATTTTTCTACTAAATTTTTGAGGAGGTTTTTTGTCTTCCTCTTGAATGCAAGCTCTCTTAACCTTTGGTAGTGACAACTGGAGGTATTTATTTTTTTCGGTTGCTGTACCGCGTTTTTGTGGTGATTCTTTGAATTTTCCTTAAAGGACAGACTTATATCCACTGTTAGATTTACCGGAGACCCCTTTATTTGGGATTGGCGGGTTTCTACTGCACATTGGTTTTAGGATCCACCGAATGACAAGCTGGTCCTTCTGGGTTTTTGAACCACTCCTTTTGCAGTGATAAGTAACAATTGACTCTATGGACCCGGGATTGAAGACTTACTTTGTCCAGGACGTCATAGTTCTTATGAACCCGTTGGACAAAGAAGAATGACACAGGGAAGGTCTATTTAAAAAATCAGACAGTGCTAGAGTGCACTCTACCACCCTTTCACGACTGACTACTCCTCTAACTCCTCATATTGGCATCAAGAATACCTCCCGAGCCTCTTCGCCAGGCTTCACATCAAATCCTTATACTCTACCCTCTTCTTCTCCTATCTTAGGCCCCTCGACTACTACTTGCTCTCTTCAACCTTCACTTTTTCAGGAGCCTGGACCTCGCCCAGGAAGAGGTGACAAAGGGGAAACAAAGATTGATAGACATAAACACTCACACATTTACCTAAGTCAGACTGGGATTCATATACGAGTCTGGAAGCCAAATAGAGAGTTAGAAGGATGGTTTTAGGGGCGGATGTGGGCCTTGAAGAAACTTGTATAATCACAATGTGTGGGTTGGTTGGTCGTCTATACTATTCCTATTTAACAGATAAACTAGTTTCGGATTGGGTGTTGCAGAACTGGGTGCCCATCCTCGGGTATGCTTCTGAGATACTATATCTTACAAAAGGATGGATGGGCTTCATCTACAAAACTCCAGAGGATGTCACTCTTCTACTGAATAGGTTTTGGGTTATGGGTAGAAGCAGTCTAATGTTGAAAAGGTGGAGGGTGGCCTTTGACCAATTAACTGAACACTTCCAACACAACCATCTATGGGTCCTCTTGCCAGGACTACCTCTGCATTTTTGGAATGAAGGGGCATTAAAGGATGTAGGGAATGCTTTGGGGCAATTCATTTCCTTGGATAACTCGATTCTTTTAGATTCCTCAATGAAGGTGGGGAAAATCCTTGCGGAAATAGATATACATGAGGGACTACCGAAAGTACTGGATATTGAATGTCGAGGGAGACACATTAAACATAGATTAGACTACCAGGGTATCCCTTTCAGGTGCAGTTGGTGTCACTGTACATGCCATCTCCTTAGGGATTGCAGTGGTAAGGTGAGTGAGGAAAAGTCTAAAGAAACACTATTACAGGAAGACCCCCCGGACTATATGATGGAAGTAGACTCTATGGGTGAGATACCCTTTCATAGCCTATCAAAGACATGGTCTCCCTCAGTGACATTGAACTCACTTTCGAATAAGTTAAATTTTTTTTGTCCTTCTCTTTTTTCTTCTTTAAATTTGTGGGAAAAGGAAGCTTTGGATACTTCAGGTTGGTTTCTATGTGCTACTACTGTTGACAAGGGTGCAATGGAGGGGGGTCTTGACCATACAAGTCCTGTGAGAGATTCTTTGGCACATAATCAAAATGTGAGTAAGCCTCCCGAACTTTCTCCAGAAATGTTTAATGTGTCTAGGTCTACTTTTTCCCCTCGCCTTCACACTTCAATACCTCTGCCTCCAATCAATCATTTGGTTAGCTCGAGGGAACCAAATTCTTCTCCCTCTCCTACACAGCCTAAGTATATTGAAGCAACCATAGAGGTAGGTTTTAGGGAACTTGAGGAGGATGCAAATAACCTTAGTTTGGCCCTCGACTCCTTGATACCTTTTATTAGGGACAACAAGGATGCTACAATTCTCCCTACCTATTTGGGGAAGAGAATTCTTGAGTCTGCGGGGACCTCAGAGGCTACTAGTTCCAAGACCAAACCGACTAGGGAGGGGAAAAATTTCGCTTGGTCAAGGGGAGTAAGATTAAAAGTCTCTCCTATGAAAACTCGAAGCTGTCGAAAAAAAACAATCACAATCTTCAGATTTGATTACAAAGAATACTCCTTCCTCCAATGATATTGGGCCACTTAGAGCATTGAAAGCCCTAGCGAGGGCTAAGTAATTTTTTTTCTCTTTCTGAATGTTAGAGGGATTGGGGGCACTCTCAAAGTTTCCTCTTTCAAATGATTGTTGAATCATATGAAACTTGAGATTATTTACCTTCAAGAAAACCCGATATATGCTCAGAAAGCTAGGGACTTCTTCTATATTTTCTGCCCATCCTGGGCCGTCTACTCAGTAAATTCGGTGGGTACTTCCGGGGGTCTACTTTTCGCTTGGGATCAAACCTTATATGATCTGGTACCTTTTCTCACCATGGGTCGCATTATGCTAACAGGGAGGAGTATTGCTTTGCTTTGATCTGGTACCTTATCTCACCATGAGATTGCTTTGCTAAATATTTATGGACCTTGCTCGGCTCGGAAAACCTTATGGAATACAGTGGAATACAACGACATATTATCAATCAAAAATTTGTTCATGGCAGGGGATTTCAACCTCATTCTTAATTCAAAAGAGATCTGGGGTGGGGCATGTGATGGACTCGTTGATGAATATTATAGAGATCTCTTTACATCAAAGAAACTAATAGACATCAAGCCATCAAAGCTGATGCCTACTTGGAGAAATGGTCGTAGTGGACATAATGCTATTGCTAGGTGTCTAGAAAAATTTTTGGTTTCAAAATATTTACTAATAGAAATCAGTGTCTACAAGTCATGGGTAGAGTTTCCATTTTTCTTTGACCATGCGCCTATTTGTTTCCAGATGGAATTACCACCTGAATACAAGATCTATCCATTTAAATTCAATCCACAGTGGCTCGATGAGAAGGGTTTTGTGGAGATTGTTTTTAAGGTTTGGAAAGACCCGAGTTTTCTATCCGAAGGAAGCACACAAAGAAGGATCGTTACGAAATTACAAGTATTGAAAAAACTTACAAAAAACTAGTATAAAGAGAAGGTGAAAAGGAGCAAAACAAAAATGATAGCAATAGAAGCAGAAATCAAAGAGAGCATAAAAAATATGGTTGGAGATCCAACTAACCAAGGCGCTGAGTCAACTCTTCGAAAACTAGAAATGGAAAGAAATGATATTCTCAGACAAGAGGAAGAGCAGTGGAGATTGCGTAGCAAGGCACTTTGGCTGACCATTGGAGATAGCAATACGAAATATTTTCATAATTTAGCCTCACACAACAGAGTCAAAAAACACATTTGGGATATCAAAGCAATTAATGGGGAATTGAAAAATGACCGTGAAACTTTAAAGCAAGAAGCACTCCATTATTATAATTTTTTTTACAAAGCGACAGCTGGCCCCAATATTGCTGAGAAATGTAAGTTGATTGATTACTATCCATAGATGATAGACGAGGTAAAATCAATCATTTTATACAACCTGATTACTATAGAGGAGTTGAAATCAATTCTATTTCATTTTAAAAAGGAAAAGAGTCCGGGCCCGGATGGGTGGATAACTGAGTTCTTCATATTCTTTTTCGATCAATTTGGGGAGGTTCTTCTAGCAATGGTTGAAGAATCAATAAGACTAGGAATAATTGTGGGAGGCCTAAACTCCACCTTTTTGACCATGAATTTTTGTAATGTATAAATAAGTAGATAGGACTTCGAGCGAAAGTGGTCCAAGTTGGCTTCATGCAAGAATATCTAAGGTTCTAGCTAAGTGCAAGTGATTGTAAGAGGTTTGTGCTAATAAGGAGTTGGCTATGTGCCTTGACCTAATTCTGGGAAGGAGGATCTGGCGGGTTGCACGCAGATCTCCTGTCCTCTGTGGAATTGGGCTCTATGGCTCTGTGCATAGTAGCAGATGGTTGTAATAGATTGAAGAAGACTAATAAAGAAGAAGAAGAAGTTGGGGGGCGTAGCCCCACACTGGGGGTGAACCACGTATATCCTATGTTGATGTGCTTTGTGCAATTTTGTTTATGTTGTTTATATGTTTATTTGCTTAGTGAACTGATATTTATATGTGTTAGATATATGTATGGATGCTTAGTATGGTAAATGAATGCTAGATCTGAGTTAATTCTATGTGCTAAACGATTGGAAGTGTGTGATTTTCTCATTACTGCAATGTTCTGTGTTTAGGGTTTAATTTGTGATGTGAATGGGAGTTAAGAACTAATGTATATTGATTAGATAAGTGCTCTAATAAGTGTTGTAATCACAGATCTGTGTCTCAGCTAGGTTGTAGACACATAAGTCCTACAACCCCCTCTGCCTCTACCTCGGGTGAGACTTCATCTGCTTCGCAAGTGTTGCCAAAAGGGCCAGTAGTTAGGGTTTTGTTGGTGCGTTGAACCCTGGGTCTGCCCCTGTGCCAACACACTCCCCACCCGGTTTCAAATCCTTGGACTGACATGGTGTGCCCTTTAATGGGTATATAATATGCTCTTGTTGTTGATCCCCCAATACTCCGAAAATGCTCGACCACCCCATGTTCTCTCATGGATTTCATGGAGGTTTTCCATGGATGTAAAAAACATTGATATTCGGTGTTGTGAACCACATGTACAAAAAATAAAAATAAAATCTACCAACTAGTGGTATTTCCTTATTGCATGCTTTCCATCAATATTTTAAAGCTTATGGGAGATATTTCTTTCCAACAAAATATTTTTTTGAAGACTATTGTGAATGTAAAAGGAAGGATCTTTTACCAGAAAGAGTGCACATTAATGTCAATTAATCTATTTTTTATTTTTTATAATATTATCCTCGAGATGGGAAACTTGTTGAAGAAGTGGTTGGCCATGAAGAATTTGAAAAAGCTAGAACACTTATTTTGTTATGGAGAATATGATACCAATACTTGTCTTTGATGGGTAAGAGTGTTTACAATGAGTACACATTACTATAGATTTGTTTTTTGTTTATTAATTGAAAAAAACAAGCGAGGAAAAGCATGCTAATGAGAAAATTTTTGGACTAGAAGAATATCAAGAGGATCCAAAACCTTTCTCTATTGCAGAAGACATGGTATAAACCATTGAATGTGAATTTATTGATGTGGAGAAAGAGGCTACAAAACCTTTCTCTATGGCAAAAGACATGGTATTAAACATTGAATGTGAATTTATTGATATGGAGAAAATGCCTTATCGTGGAGAGGAAGAGGATACATGCATAAAGGGAGAGGATGTGGTAGAAATCATGATTCATAAACAATATGTTACTCTTGTTTATGATATTGATGTGCATAGCTGTGAACTCAATCAACTCACAGGTTTAGCCATCATATATGAATTGTTTCCTCCTCTTGGTCTCTCTCAAGGTAAGGATTGCAGCTTGCTTCTCATGGGAAATTCATGTGACAAAGATTCAATGTTGGTGTATGACTCTTGTTCAAAATACCTTAATCCAAAGGAGGTGGAAGATGCATGATATGTGGAAGCAAGGTGTTTCCTCTCTACTACTACTTTTCAAAGTTTCTATGACAAGGGATATTGCATTATTGTTGAGAATCACACTATGAGCTATAAACATCATCATGCATCATCCATAAAGTAGAGATGTCAAAATTCATCATGCGTGAGAAACAAAGTCAAACTAAGGAAGGAGTAAGGTATTTCTTGTCTACGTTCATTCATTTATATCCATGTTTTGCTTATCTAGATCCTATTAGTCATCGTTGGAGTCTATTTCAACCAAGTCCTCAAGAATATTTGGCCCTTTTAAGGTATTCTTAGAAATAGTGGGTATAGGTTTCCATCATTTTTATTTGACAACCCACATTATCCTTGTTTCCATTTATATCCAAGTATATGGGTGAGTCTTATATGCTCTTTAAGCTAGCTTCCTAGTTGCATTGGCACTATCATGTCACCTAGTAAGTTTACCTTCATTGGTTAGGTTAGGTAGGTAGGATTTACTTTTTTGTAAGGAAGTTTCCAACTAATTGTTGCTTTGATTTTTTCCAACCTTAGTTTATTTAATCTATTTAGTTCTAATGATTTTTGTAGTAAGAGTATGGGTTGTTACAACAAAAGAACGATGAAGGGAGAGATTTACAAGAGAGTGATTGCTTGACTCCATAACCTAATCACTAATGCAAAATTTTGTATGTAGAGGCATTGGTATGATTCTTTTAAATATGTTGATCTTCTCATTCACCTCAAAGGGAGGTGATGTTCCTGAGTGGAGTTGATATTGTACTTTAGAGCCACAACCTTTTTGTCATGCAAAAATTCAAGAATGATTAGGAATATTATCACTATATGGCCTCCAATAACAAAAGATGAAGAGTCGGATTCGATTTCTTCCTTTCAAGAGTAGAAGCATCAAGAGGGTTTTTGAATGCAAGAGGAGCATTGTCAAGCTAGTGTTGTAAGTAGAATGATTCCTCCATGGGACCTAGTGTATAGTTGGAATTTTTGGCTTCCAAACCCATTGTACGTAAATATTAATGGATTTCGAGTTCTTCCCCCTTTTTACAAAATTTTGTCTCCCAAAATATTTGTGGAATGAGTCTTGGTAATGATGTTTCCTAAAGGGAACATACACAAAACTCATATTCTTCATCAAAGAAATGTGTTCAAGTGTTCTTGATTTTTCTCCACATTGGCATGGGATAACATGACTTCCTCAATGCCAAATGTCTTAGCATAAGGAACATTTGAGGATTTGGTAGGGCCTTCACCAACGTATCTAAATATAACATCAAACATTCCCTATTTCCAAATGTATTAGATTAGCAGGGAGTTTTGCAAGATCTTCCCAAAATGAAACTATGATGATAATGAGAAACCCTCATTGCTAAAAGAGTTATAAAAAGGGGCACCAAAAGACTTAGAAAAAGGACTAAATTGTGAGGGTTCTGTATAGACCTTCCTAATAGAAAAATGGCATAGCCCCAAAAATTTCTTGACTCCAAAGACATGGTTTCTCTACAAGAAAAAATACAAGTTCGAAGGCCTTCTAAGGAAATAAAATAGGAACACTTACAAATTTCATCAATGAAGCATACGAGTTTCCTATATGTCCCCCTGAGGAAACAACATTACTTTGTTCCTTGGACCCTTTCAGAGATAAAATTTCTTAAAAGGAGGGGAAACCCCAAAATCTATTAATATTTTCAAATAATAGGCATGGATTCCCAAACTACCAACTACCCCCTATGCCCTATAGACAACGGATTTTTCTAACAACCATATCTCAGCAATGCTCCTCTTGCATTCAAGAACCTACTTCACAATTTTTCTTTTGAAGGGAACAATTGATGTCGATTCTACATATTTTGTTGTTAGAGGCCAAATAGTGGAAATATTCAAGATTTTGTTGGCATTTGAGTATGAAAACAAAGGTGTAATTTTGAGCTACATCATTGTACAGTACATGGGACCAATCTTGCAAAGGAGATAACACATATCAATGTATAGTACATGGGGCCAATTTCACAAAGAATATAACACATACCCAACATAGGATTTGAATCTATGTCTAGGGTATGAAGCAAAGAGAGGTGTTGGAGAATGAAAGTTAAGGGTATCATGATGTTGTGAAATGCATGAAGTACGAAGCATGTAGGTGAAATCAAAAGTACTTTGTGTATGAATATATTATATTGGCGTCTATACAGATCTTACTGAGTTGGTGCTCAGCTGAGGAGATTGTTGTTTCCAATATGTTGGTGCTTACACAATATCTTGTTGAGTTGGTGCTTAGCTGAGGATATTGGTGTCTATAGTAGGTTATTGTTTACACAATATTTTGTTGATTTGGTGTTCAATTGAGGAGATTGGTGTCTCCATTAGGTTGGTTCCTACAAACTTTGTAATGGCAGGTTGGTTCCTACAAACATTTATAAAGATAAGTTTTTGTGGTATCCTATAAAGTATCTTATGTTGATTCACCCCCCCCACCTCTCAGTATAAGCATAAGTTCAACAAATTTTACCCTAATTATTTGAACCCAGGCCCAAGTTTTTCCTACCAGAGACAAAATGATCTTCACATAAAAAGATAGTGAATCTAATCCCACAAATACGATTCTACCCCTGGAAGGCTCCATCGAAAAAAAACCCAGGCCATATCTCTGTTGATATCCACTATGTCTATATCTCGAGACCACTCCACATGGGATTCCCCTTTATAACTAGACAACAAGGTGAAATATGGTTGAGCCACTTTAAATGGGGACCAATACTTATCATCAAAGAATGTCACGTTTCTGGTCATCCATAAGCCTCGGGCCAAAACAATAGGAAGTAAGTGATATGCCTCTTGTGATGATACTAAGAAGAAAACATGAAAAAAATATGCCACCGAGTAATGAGAATAGGGGCATGACAGAAACATATGAATGTTAGTCTCCTTAGCGCCTTTGCACAAAACACTTATACCTAGACCATGTTTCCCTCTCCATTACATCCTATCCCAAGTCAAAACTCAATTATGAAGAACCAACCAGATGCATAAGATACATTTTGGTGGTCCATGAATCTTCCTAATCTTCTTAAACTACCATTGATCATCTATGTCCTCGTCATAACACATGGATAGATAGTCTATATTAGAAAAATAGTGACCACCAGATTTATTGAAAGTCTAAACCAGTTCATGATTTTCCTCCAAAAGTATTAGATGGGCCCATTTGAACTCTTGAAAAAAATAAGACCAAGGTTGGTGCCATTGAGCATAAAGGTTCAATACATCTACATATTTCCATCCTTAACCCCAAATCGATGTGGAAACAAGGTCACCAATCTGATTTAAATTGCAACACCCAATCTCCTGAAGAAACTTGACTAGACCATCTAGAAGAAGGATATTATTGTTACAACCAACTATAGCATCCCTATCGACTTGAAGATGAGAACCAACCCCACCTTCTAGGACAAGAATTAGCCTATAGTCGAAAAGGCCAAAGACAAATAACTCCATTGATTGGATGCATTTGAATATCTTCTCAAGGCCAACGAATTCAGTCTACAATAGATTCAGGATAAATGTATTTATATAGTAGAATGTGGCACCATAAGTTGTCATGTGTTAGGAAGACCCATAAGTATTTGGCCACCAAATGCCTACTAAAGCACACTAATTCTTTGAGACCCCATCGTCCTTTGTCCTTTGATCGAGATAGAACCTTCCAACTGACAAAGTGAGAGCTAAGGTACTTTGAAATTCCTTTCCAAATATAGTTGAAGCATAATTTTCTAATGTGGGATAGAATACCTTTTGGAACTTTCGTCGAGAGATTCCGATAAACGAGTATTTCTTCAATGATTGATTTAACAAGTGTTAACCTTCCTCCCCTATAAATCCATTGGTTGCACTAGAGATTTATTTCTTCTCAGTCCTGGAAAGAATCTATTTCCAGCCATCGATATCATAACCAAGGTACTTAAGGCCTCCATGTAGATCATGTGAAGGTAAAGAAAGAAGAGAAAACAAATTTTATCACGAAGACACCTCAATCTCAGGAAAATACATTGAAAACGTACATATATTTATGACCATACCCATGACCCATGTTGTAACATCACCAATTTTTTTAACATTTTGAAATTTTTTTCACAAAAAAGGTTTCCTCGCCATTTGGCTCAAGATTTTTCTTAGTTTAAAACCCCCATCTATTAGCAACCCTACCTCTGGCTCTTATGTCAAAGTTTTACCAAGTTTTTGTCTTCATGAAGAAGTCCCCTTTTCAAAGTTAAATGGGTTTGTTTATATCAAACTCATCAGTTTCTAAGTCACCATAACTTTGTTTTTAAAACTCTAAAATAAACCTTTTCGTCAAATTAAAAAATCAAATATTTGTATCAAGCCTATCACCATATGGAGTCAAAATAATTATTATTTTTAATAATTCTTTTATTAAATACTTAATTTTTAAATAACAAATTTATCTAAAAACCCAAAGTTTGTGTCCAAAGTAATAAATGCATTTGAACTTATCGTGAAGTGCCTAACACATAGCCAACTCATCCATAATCAAATAGGACAAAAGGAGATCCGATGACTTTGTTGAAAAGGAGATCCGACGGCTAATATTGATTGCGGCCCCCAGTGAGTTTAATGTTTAACAAAAAGAGAGGGCCGCAAAACTCAACCATGGTTTGAGGAGAATTGACGTGGCAAGTTATGGGTAACTGCGACCTCCCTCTCTGTGGTTTGCAAGACCACGAAGGGACCCCCACAATTGCACAGTTGACTCGCGAGGACATGTAGCAGGCAAAGAATTTCAGACAGCTTTTCCAGGGAAATGGAGAGGTATTTCAAAAAACCATGACATGAAGGCATCAGTTGACTATAAAAGAAAAAGTTGAAGACTTCAGTAGGGGTAGTAGCTTAGGAAATAGAGGTAGTGAGACAATGTTCTCTGTTATGAAGCCCATGAGGCAATTGTAATTTTCTCATGGATCAAAGGATAATTCATGGATTCATGACTCATTCTGAGCAGAGTTATGTTCTTCTTCATTCTTTAATGTGTGTTAAGCTCCTTTTAAATTCATGTTTATTCTTTTCTATGAAACTCCGATATGTATTTTGGACAATTTGGTATAACTTCAACTGTCAATGAGCATATTACTGAAATAGTTAAAAGATTTATGCTAAGACCTTTTAGCATGACAATATATATTCAAACGTTGTAATCAGAATTACATTTATGAATTTTTTGCGTCTAGATTCATTCTTTTAAAATTCTCATATTAAGATGTTCATTTTATATGTTGGATTCATAATCTTTATGCCCAACTCATTTTCTTCATCTCATGATTAATAGAGATTGTGTGTTCCCTCTGTTGTGATTTCATATTTATTGTCCTTCTTATTTCTCACACCTTTCATTATCAACTTTAATCCTTTGTTAGTTGAGACTCCATGCCCAATGGATTAGACCTTTGATCTGAGGGATTTACTGTGTTTTATTCGAGTCAGTTGCCATTTAATTCTTAAGTCCTGTTTACCCTGTTTTACCCAATTCTTTACCATCAAATCCGACACTTGTGCTTAATTGTTAGAACTGAAGCTTAGTGACAGTGGGTAGCTAGTGTTCTTAAATCATATGAGGGAGCCACCTCTGGTCCAAGAGCCAACTTGTGACCCAAAGTTGGTTTAAATATGCCTTGGCATGGTTTCCAAACAACATGAAACCATCTCAAGTTACAACATTATTTTTGGCGTCATTGTTGGGGATGAATGTTCGAGATATTTTCCATGGGGTTTTGTAAAGATCAAATCTGGTTCTTGAAGGTGAACAAGGATTAGACACAAGTTGTGTGGTTATTCACCTGGTGACTCCACTTTGATTTCACTTGCAACTCCATTGTGTTTCAATGCCAATTTCTTTTGCTACAAAGATCGAAGCAAGGTATGCTCCATTTGATTTTTCAAATATACCTAGTTATCCTAATGTTGTGCCTAACATGGAATATTGGGTAGATTACCTTCCCATATTTAATATAGATGATGAGAAAAGCCGTGCACAACACTTAAAGGATTTTCATGCTTGCATGCATCAACTAAATATCTATCATGAAGATGTTTTAATGAAATTGTTTTTGAGCTCTTTGTCTGGAGATATTCAACAATGGCACAAGTCTTTATTTGGTGACAATATATCTTCACTCAAGGATTTTGATGTTGTGTTTCATTCTTATTGTGAAATAATTTATCATGTTGAGATCCTTTTGAAGGACTATTGTGAACAAAAGTTTGAATGTGATCAAGCGCTGGAAGAACAAGTATACTACAACAATGAGAATGAAGAAGATATGGTGGTCTATGAAGAAACATATCTGGACAGTTTTGATATGTATGTACTTCAAATTTTGCAAGTAGGTATAGTTCTTCTTCCTACCTTGGATATTGAAATTCAAGATCCAATTGAACAAAATGATGTCCATGTGCTTGAAAAAGATTGTCAATATCTTCTTGAAAAAGAAAAGAGTTATGGACAACTGATTGATGAATTAATGATGCAACTAATTGGTAATGAATTTATTTTGGGAAAAGTATTTTTGATAAGTATGATTATAATTTTGAAAAGATACAAGAAGATTCTCTTCAAATTCCGGAAACTCTACATGAAGAAGACATTCATGAAATGTTTAGTTATCAATATGATGAAGATCTTATTGTTTTGTATACATGCCAAGATCAAATTGTCAATAGAGAACATATATATTCATCTTTTGAAGATAGTGATATCCTAGTTTATGATTTATATGAAGACGTTTATAAAGAATTACATGATGAAAGTATGATTTCTATTCTTGAAACTGAAAATCAGTTTATAGTTAAGAAATAACATATTTTTCAAACATTATCTTACAATTATGTTCCTTCATTTTATGATTATGATGAAACTAATGTTGAAGCTCAAGAGCAACAAGCCGTATCATTTTTAGTCAATATAAATAATCCATTCTATGAAATAAGTAAGACAACATATGATGACTATCAAATGGAGTTTGAGGAAGTTTGTCATGAACACATTTTAGTAGAAATTCTCAGTGTCAATACAAGCAACGTGCAGATTCCTCCTGTTTCTTTTTCAGATTATCAAAAGGAGAAAATTGAAATCAATGAAGCAATGAAAGTAGAGCAGATTGTTCCCATTCAGTGGGAACAACAGGAAGAGATATAGGTTGACTATCAAGGTATTACCTCTTATTTCTTTTATGATCATGTGGCAATCTTTTTAGACAAGATTATCAGCTCAAATCCTGTATTATTCAAAAACAGTGAATGTGGATTCAAATTAATTTTTGAATTATTATTATCAAAGGTTTCTTCTTGTTGATAAAGAATGAAAGCAAGGTTCAATTATGTAGTCAAATGCTTACTTGGTATTACTGGAAGTTTTCTTATACATGATCAAAATATATTCAACTGATTAAGTAGGAGTATCTTGTATAAAAATAAGCTTGCAATTTGAGCATGATTTCAGTTTCAATTAAGCAGTTAGAGCAGTATCCTTTAAGTTTACATTGTGTAGAGTGTTTGTTTTTCAGCTTGGTGTGTTGTTTGTACAGTAATTTTGTTTCAACCAAGAATTCTCAAAGCAAGTACATGCATTCATAGAGAATAGAGCTAAGTTCTTTTACAGGGTTCAGAGGATTGCAGTAATGGTCAAAGGCAAGTTTTCAAGAAAGGGTGAAGGCACATGGTCTATTGTTCTATAGTGCCTCGCATGGAGACACAATCCCCAAATGGAGCCTATTAACATAAATCGTCATCGCCAAATATTTTAAATTTCTTAGAACATTTGCGAGAAAAATTGTCAATTTCCTATCCTTCAAAAGTTTTAGCCTGGTAAATTCCTCCAATTTTTATCCACGACTCTTATGACAAAATCTTACCAAATTTGTGTTTTCCTGTGAAGCTAGACCTTTTCAAAATCAGAGTGGTTTGTTTATATTTTTAATTTTATTAAGATGACCAACTTCTAAGTTATCTACTCAATCAAAATAATCGTTTGATTCAAGCTTTCAAATGCAAGAGATTGGGTTTTGTTATAAAAAACATATAAACAATCACCCATTTTCTTATAAAGTCAAGTCGAAGGCCCAAGTCATATACAAAGTATCGAAATATCTCGTCATACAGAGCCTCTCTACTATGGCCATACCCTCGATACTTGGTCGAACTTAACCTCAAGTCACAAGTATAAGCCATGTGTCCGAGAATAAGAGCATAAGTGCTTAAAGTCAAGTGTTAAACCACCAAAGTGGTAGGCTCCAGATCCGACCGTCCAAGTAAATAAGGGATCAACAACCAATATTAAATTGCGCCCCCCCAGTATGCTCGACAATTAAGAAAGAAGGGGGATGCAAAACTTAACTGTGTTATGAGCGTTGGCAATGTGGCATCAACACGACAATTGCGGCCCCTTCCTTCATGGTTAGCGTAACCACAAACCATCATTAGAAAGAAAGAAAAAAGTATTTTTAATGTTTATGTGGCTAAAAATAGTTTATGGGACAGATTGTTTTTCCATCTGGCTTTTGTATTCGGTTCTTTTTTTGTGAAGTTTTACAATAATCACTCCCAGCGTCTCAACAAACTCTTTGCTGAATAAATTATCCCAAGAATTAGCGGCCAGAATACCTGCATAATTTTCCCTTCTGTCTTTAAAGACGCAGTGAGTTTCTAGACAATGAATTTCGAAGGCCTCACATTTTAAAATGAAATGCAGTGAGTTTCTAAACAATGAATTTCGAGCAGACTTTCTGGACGAATGAAGGTGAATTAGCTAATTCTAAAATGTGGGTTTTTTTTGCAGAACGACCACGATTGAATGACCCACGAGAAGATTCACAAAATAATGAATGGTTTAAGAGATATTGTTGTTTTTCCAGAGGGTATACACCCATATTTCGTGTTTGACTAGATTGGGGGAAAATGCCCAATACCAAATGAGACGCTCAGTCAGTTTGGGTGTAACATGCAATTAGTATAGGGCTCGACTCTCTGCATCTTTAGTATAGGGCTCGACTCTCTGCATCTATATCTATCCTCGCAAGGAAAAACTTGTGTTAGAATAGATTACAAACTTTCGGGTTGATTTTGACACAGTGAATGGACTCCTCCCTCAAATAAGTTGATATTCAACTCTATCCATTTAAGGTATAAGTTGATATTCAGCTCCATCCATTTAAGGTCGGATAAGAGAATTGATTTGGACGACCACAAAGATGTAAAAAGAAGGTTGGGATTTGAAGAGTTTTTATTTTGATTTATGATTATGACCATGATGATGAGACAAGTCCAATTGGTTTCTTGCTAAACAAAACTATCTCTCCATCGCCTGAAAGCTTACTCACCAAATATGGATTGGATGGTACCATTGTGTCGCTCCATAGCTTCTTGGATCACGTGAATTTATGCGGGGAAAATTTTGTAGATACTTTTATTCTCAGCCACTCTCAATGACAATGTTGAGATGTTTATAGCCAGAATGATCCAAATTGAAAATCAGCTGTTTGTGAAAGAAGAGGATTTGTCATTTGGTGTTATTAAACAATGTTGCGTGAAATACCCAAATGAACTTGCAAAAATTGAGGTATTAAAAGACAAAAATTTCCCAATAGCAGAGAAGCTTGGGAAAACAATAAAGTTTGTTCGCATAAGAGAAAGTGCAAGAAGGTTGCATAGCATGTTAGAAGCAAAGGGTCACAAGTGCACTTCATGAAAGGTCGTCTCAAAATGGACCTTACTAGAGTTTATTCTACAAACAAACCTAAATATGATTTATCACATGTGTTGTTAAAATATGACTCATCACATGTGTTGTTACCAAAACCAAGAACAATTTTGCACAAATAAGAAAGGGTAATAACATTCCTCAACTTCATATTTATCATTTTATATTCTATCTTCATAAAAATGTTGCTACTGAAAAAGCTTGAGAAAGTGGAGGTTGTAATGGGCCCATCATGGTATGTTTCCCCAGGTAGGGAATAAATTCTTCCAGCTACTCGTGCAGCTCTTGGAAACCTTCTATTATCTTGTGGATTCTCAAAGCATGTTAAAGGCGACTTAATGCATGAGGAAAAGGATTAAGACTCTCTCGTCTCTTTCAACAAT
>CBVK0100604769.1:0-16637 GCA_900067695.1 Picea abies | reverse complement strand
CCCAATGTTTGCATGATGAAGACAAAGTTAGTCTCAATACAACAAAAACACTTATAATTTAAAATTAAAAAAAAATGGTTTCTTTTTACCTGAATCATTCCACTGGTATCCCTATGGAAGGACTAAGTTTGGATCTCCATGTAAATCTATCCCTTTATAAGTATATTCTTCAATCATGATGAGTTGTTTCTTCAACCATTTGAAGAATTTCTCGTCATATGAAACTATTGGACCACCACCATGGCATGCCATTATATCCACCCACCTCTTCATATGAGGCTCTTATGGATCAGTGTCTTCATCTAACTCCATACTCTGCATACATAATGGTGGAACTCTCTCAAGGAAGAAAGATACCAAAATTGAACCATAACCAAATTGCTTCAATTGACCTATATTAGACTTGGTCAATTGGTATTTCATGCTCTCAAGAAGCCCTTCACACCATTTGAATACTGTGGGTGCCATACAATCATCTACATATTGCATTTTAGCATTGGTATCCAAGTGAGGAGAAACACTTCTAACAACTCAAGTAATATTGAAAAGGACAGTTCTTAAGGAATATCTCCAACATTTTTTATTGGAATATTTCCACTTGTTTTTTTGGTACTTGCAAGTGAGTGTTGTGAGATGTGCCTTTTAGTATTCTCACCACCTCCTCTGAATCTAGAAAAATAAAATCGCTCTCCTCGTCTTGAGATCTCCTTCAATAAGTAAATATCTTCAATTTCCAAGGCTAGATCATGAACTCCAACCTTGAAAACTTATTCATCGGGTTCCCATATCTTTACTAGGAACTCCAATAAATGAACCTGGGACCTCATGCCATGAACCTGGAATAATTTTTCCAATCCACACCTTTAGAGTGCCAACATGGTATTTGGATCATTGGCCACAATTTGATCTTCCATTTCATGCTCCCTCTTCCTCCATTCCAACATTTTTTCCAATCAAAAGTCTGCAAACAACAATTAGAGAACTTATATATCAACTATCATCCAAACTTTTCAAGCCCCACAACTTAAAACATTTTTTTTGGGGGTTTTACGGGTGTCACACCATGTGTTTTACACACAGTGCGACATTGTCACACTTATCTATAAGGAAGGACTGCAACACCCTATGGTGCCACAGTCCTTGATATAGGGGCCCTACAACACCTGTGTGATGCATTTTAGGGCCTTAAAAAAACCCAAAACACCTAAGAACTAGCTTGGAATGAAAAAATTGGACATCAAATTGAAGGAGAGAGAAGGATATATTACTTGGAGACAGAATTCAGAATCATCCACAGATCTGCCCACAATCACTGCTTGAAGAATTAACCAAAATGGGTGTTTTTTTTCACTATTGAGAGGTAAAAACACAAATGGTAAAAATAAATTACTATTTTCTTCCTTTTAACCTAGAATGGAATATTCTTTTTATATTCTATTTCATTTTTTCCACTTTTATGTAGTATCTCATTTGGTTGACACAATTTTTTAGCAGAAATGATGTTTTTGCCATTACAGGTCAAATTTTGATACATAAAGTTATGGTCGAGAATATTTTTTATAGTCTTTCAAAACTCTTAAAAAAACATTATATTAGGGATTTTCTTTAAGATCTTTTCAAAACCCTATAAATATGAAAAGATTGTTGAACGAACTTGCTTTCTTTCACACTCGTTAAAGGATTTGAAAGGGAATCTATTCAATATTAGTTTAACCCTTTTTCGGGCTGCGTACAATTAATTACAAAAAAGGAATACTCTAGTCAATCATGGCTAGAAGAGTTCTCCTAGGTATTATTTTATACTTTTTCGGACTTGGGAGACTAAATTTATGAAAAAGTTAATCCTAAAGTTTCCTTTAAGTCTTTTCAAACTCCCTAAACATGAAAAACCACTGAGTTTACTTTCTCTGGACTCGTAAAATGTACCTTGAAAGACCCTTATGAGACCGAACCACTCCTTCCTAGGGTTTGTTAAAAATACTTCGAGGGACTCCTCCGAAGGATGAGATTATAGTACAAGCATATGTTATCCTCCTCAAGTTTGTCTAAAAATAAAGAGGTACTAGCCAAAACTTGTGGGGGAAAATTGGGAAGGGAACATGTATAAAATATGTATTAATTTTTGGCAGCAAATCACTCTTGAACATGACACCCTTTCACTCCTCATGTCAGATTGAGAAATCCACTTGTCTCTTGTTGATCATACTTCTCAAAAAAATTATACTTTGGTTTGTAATCATCCTTTTGAGTCAGTGATGCAAAGATAGTTGGCATGCCATCAATATGTTCAAGAGAAGTCCAAATGGAAAATCCTTCTATCGCATCGACATTTTTGCAGTTCTTAAGTATTTTAAAGTATTGACCATCCTCGAGTCAGTCCTAAATCACTCTATACTCTGATCTACTTCAAATATTGGTACTTGTTTCGTGTTGTTGATGGGGGATACATCAAGGTCCTCCTACGACGAATTACTTTCTATCAACTTCAACACATTATCTAGGAAGTTGGTTTAGAAACTTTATAGTAGCTTGAGACTTGCATGCCTCAATGGCAAGTTTCCTCGCCTTCGATGACATGTTTTAATCATTGAACTTTGAATGAATGATTCTATGAGTGCTCGAATTCAACTCATCTATTCACATTCAATAAAATATACTTGTGTACCTTAAGGGCCATCGTCATCATTTATGGTTCCTTTCGCATCTGTTAGTGGTTTTCATCACTGACCCATAATCAAATGGTTTATAACATGTTAGACTTAGACAACTTTATTCACATGGTTATATTTGTACTATGGAATAGTGGAGATGAAGACCCTAGATCATATCTGATAGATTTGGGCTGGGATGGAGTATTTTGATTATGTATTGTTGCATAGATCCACAATGTATGTCTCGTGCTATGTTCAAATTTGATCCTTTATGGAATAGATCCATAGTGTATCTTTGGTGTCTATGTTCATATTTGAGACACAATGGCATGGATGCATGATTTATCTTTGGTGGCCACGACCTATGATACTTGACATGGATCTTTGTATGTAAGCACTTATGCTTTGAGTCATTCATATTATGAATATGGAAATGCCTACCTCAATAATGATACTGTAATTCCTTGTTTGTTGTTGACAAGTCTCCAACCGATGTGTTCTTTGTTTCAATACCCACACGGTAAATTATTTCATCTATCACCCCTTTATAGATTCATACTTTAGGGGGCATTAAATTACACATTATTTTGTCACAACTTATAATGTTCACCTACTTTCCATCACCCAAAGCTTAAAATTCATGATCACTAAAGAAAGGCCTTTCCCTGAGAGAAGTCATAATTTATTTAAAAACCTTATTTTATGAAAATGTCTCATGTTGCACCACTTCAACATGTGACACTATTAAGTGTCGCATGTTACACCACTGCAGCTTGCGACAATGTCTCATGTTTCTAGTTCATAGGGTGCGATACCATTTGAAAGGAAGGAAAAAGGAGAAATCCACAAAGTTTCTAGAAGAGAAGCTTCAGATATGAGGTTTCCTCCGATCGGTTTGGATCTCACACATACTTTTGATTTGGGGAAATCCTAACATATCATACTAACCTCCTCTTCAATCTATAAAAGGAGGTTTCTCTCGTGAGAAAGGGTTAATAGCTAAAGGAGAATAACTAGTAGTGAATAATGGTTAATAGCTTTAGCTTCTGATTTGTGATTAGAATACTGTTCTTTGGCCTTGAGAGAGTCTTGTGTCAAATTATTCAATTGGTGGTGATGGAACTCATGGAAGCGATATTATGGGTATTGGATCAATAAACCAATGGAAAGAGTCTCACAATGCCAAGGCACTGGTTGCAACTCTTCCATTATTATTAATGCAATAACATGTTTTCTTTCCTATAAAGATTGTTCATTGTAAATTATCTTTATTACATTTCTCCTTGGTCATTTGTATATATTTGTCGAAGTACTATTGTCGTTTTCACTGGTTAGCTTGTTTTCTTATGCAGGTTTCCATTCAAAAGCCTATGAATCGAGCTAGGAGCTACCATTAGCAAGGACAACCGTCGGTAAAGAGGTATGAGTACTTACTTATCAATATTTCAATTGTATGAATCTAAGGAAAGTAATATTTTCTGTATTGTTTTGTTATAGCTTCAAGTTCCCAAGCTCAGGAGATTGGTCTGTGTCTGCATTGACTAATTTGTCTGTCAACACCTGTACTATATGTACAATGCCCAACTTACCATTATTGTCTTAGTTCTTAAATTTATTTCTCTTATGATCAAGAAGATATTGGATTGAATGTTTTATTGGTATTGACATTTCAACATAAGTATATTTTCAAAATTTGAGGTTGTTGATTACAAAACTGTTGACATTCTCACCTCTGCATTGGAAACCCTTTAAGCAACATGTTACCCCTCTCACCAAGGGATAACTAGAGGAGATAAATTCTCCATGATCATCCACATTGTATACAGTGATCCCAAAGATGTTGATCAACATTATACATAGATAACATCCCCTTAGATGCCTCCCTCCTCGTCTTTGGTCAACTCATTTACTTGATCTGCATGGTTCATTTGATGATGGTAATGCAACACACATGAGGTACATTAGTCATTGTTCCATATAAAGTGTTATATTTAATACATTAGGCATTTGGGTGAGGATCATGGGTTGAATTCAGATAATGGATCATGATGCTTGGAAGTTATTCTTTTTTCCTTGTTTCACCTTGGTGGCCATCATATGTGTCCTAGTCAAGTGTTGTCACTTTTGGGGAACATGGGTATTACTGGGAGGCCTTGATGGGTGCAAGGTACCACTCCATTTCATACTTAACACTTTCCATCCATTTTCCTCATGTTGTCCTATCTTATGAAAATGGTTGTTACATGTATCCCAAAAAAGTTTTTGCATTCACCCTCCTATGAGAAGAAGGGGCTAGAATGTTTGAGGTTGATGCATATAGTAAAAAGAATAAAAACTCATGTTATAAAAAAGGAATATTGGGATGGAAAATGATTAAATAAAAATCCAAAAGTCAACTTGAGCTATACCCCCTTGCTATGAGGGGATTTCCCCAAGTCTTAATGCAAATAATGCATATCAAATTAAAAGGACAATGAATTCCAATAACAAAATAATAAATGCATAAGCTTGAAAAGGGATCTTGCCAATAAATAAATGAATAATCAAAAGGCAAGAACATGGGTTTGGAATACACACACTATTAAGGAAAGGGTAACTCAAGCACCAAGCACTCTCTCTACAAAGACACTCATGGGGATGAAGCCACATGTGGCCTTACATGTCAATGACACCATGACCATGAAGTAAGCCCCATGCCATGTCATACACTTATGCTTTGAAGGGTTTCTCGGGAACTACTCCTCTACTAGGGTGCTCACACACATAATAGGGTCTTATGATGGTCCTCCCATACCTAAACTTGGAAAATTGCATAAAGTCTTAATCTAGTGTGAAGTTCGAAGAAGATACCTATTGTGAACTTCTTACATGGATTTTGTATTATATTGTGGCTTACTTTGTATGATCCTAATGACTCTTGTATCCATGATGGTAGGTTTCAATTGAATTCTTTGAGCCTGGATTGATGACGATGCACCCCTAGAGACGGTCATGTTAAGGACGTTTTGATGCTTGTACCCAGTACATTGCACACTATATGGAGGAAATTAGACCCTTGATGATGGGTGTTGGATTCTTTGATGACTTAGCATGCCTTGAGATACCCTCCAACACCTCCTGGAACTTTGACGTTGCACTAATGATAAGAGATGTTGCAGATGTAGCTAGATGTATCATCCAGAGGGTAGGAAGCCCCAAAAATTGGACATTGCACCCTCTAAGGACGTTATGGTTTGATTGGATGCCACAACACTTGATGAGGATTGCATACCCCTTTGGAGGGATGATGGAGCCTTCCTCATGCATGATGCTGACACTTTGACCTAGGACGTTGGAGATCTAGAGGATGATGTCATACTTGGAGTGACATGACTTTGCATTGGGTCAACCTAGCACATGGGTGATGAGATGACACTTGGTTAATACTTAGATTTCACTATATTGATGAGGGGACGTGACTTTTCATGATGGTTTGCACCTAGTTTTGGGGATGGATGTGACCATTGGATCCTTTGCACACCTAGAGGAAATAACGTCACCTTTATTTTATCCTCTACACTCACATGTGTGGAATTTTGAGAGGATGTTTTTGATGTATTAGCGTTATATATATTTTTTTAGGCTATTTTGGGGATCAATTTGAGACTTATCCACCTTGTATCATGGATTTATTATGTTATAGGGACTTCTAGAGAGATGAGGCTCTAGGCTTGTCTGATATATATAAAGGATTGTTTCCTCATTTGTAATCATAACTCATCTTAACTCATCTTGTGGAGAACTACTACACTTGTCTTTTATATTTCATTCTCATCATGGGGTACTTGTGCACACTTTCTTGGAGATGATCTAGTGGATGCTTTCAAATTTCTTGTGGATGATTTCATGTTAGGGTTTCTTTCATGCTTGATGATTGGACTAGTAAGTGCTCTTTTCAAATATTTGGTTGTTTATTCTTGGTGTATTAAGTAAATTGTTTTATCAAATTGGTGATAATTGCTTTCTACCTTGTATTCTCTTGGATAAACCCTTGTTTTGAAACCCTAGGGAGGTTTGTAGTGGAATACCCTAGGGTTATTCTTGTGGGTTAAAGTTCTAGGGTTTGTAGTGGACTAATGTAGGGTTTTGACCAAAATCCATTTAGATCTCTTCCTAAAGGTTCTTAGAAGACACATGATGGCCTCTTAGGGTTTGTAGTGGACTACCTTAAGTTGTTTCCCTAAACAGTCAATACCTAGGGTTTGTAGTGGACTACCTTAGGGTTTGATCCTCGAGTCTTTCATTGCATTTTCTCTCCATAGAATTTTCATTTTAGACTCCATATGATCAAGGAAGCTAGAAAACACTAATCTATTCTCTTGCAAAGTGATCTTAAAACCCTTGATGTCTTATGGTGGATTTAGGTTTTATTTCATTGCATCTTCATTTCTCAACCATTAATAGCCTAATGTCTAGGGTTTGTAGCATTCTATACTTTAAAGAATCCTTTGGCATCATTTATTGCATCATTATTATAGTTTTCGACCAACCAGGGCTTGACGTCTTGCATAATTAGGAGTTGTTTCATGCCTTTTTATGTTTCAACAATCATTAGTTATTTGATGTGTTAGTTTTAGCTTGCATTTCATCTCTCTTTCAATACATTCTTATTATTTTTAGGACTATTATATTTCTTTTGTCATAACTTGTCATTTTTCTTAAGTAAATCATCTTTTATTGCAAGTTTTATGTGATCCAGGAGGATCAGGACAATAAAAAATGATCCAGGGGGATCCAAAATGCTCAAAAATTGATTTTCTCAAATTTTCTTTAAAACCATTTCATTGCGTAGAGCTCGTTGATAGCTTTCCAACAACGCAAAAATCACCTCAAACGAAGTTCGTATGAAGAAGTTATGGCCGATCAAAGTTTGGTCAAAACAAGGAAAAATGAAAGGGGGTTGCCACGTGGCCTGTCCCTACAGGTCACGGGATGAGGTCATGATGGAGTCAGTGGAGTGATGTGGCAGCACACGAGGTTGTCATGTGTCACTCATTTTTGACATTTTTAGGGGTCGATGTGGACCAATAAAAATGTGCCACGAGCCATCCATACGATGATGTGGCAGGTATAGGTGGCATGTACAGTCAACATATGTACGTTGATGTGGAAATAAAATGGCAGTGACGTGGCAATACCAACAAATGCCATGTGGAAATGATCATATAGTACAATTGGTAGGTGACATGGCATACAGGTGGAATGATGTGACGTGGACCAATCACAAGCTACCATGTGGCAAGCCTGAATTGGCCAATGAGGTTTAAGGCTCAAACTCCAAGGTGGTCAAGTCATATGGTTACATTGGTTTTGGTAATTATATATATATATATATATATATATTATAACCAACTAACTAACAAATTAAATATATAACCATATAGTTATAACAAATCAACGACTATGCTACTTTGGTGGATCGACCCCATGACCTCCGGGGTATATTCCAAAAGATTTAACCACTATGCCAACCACTTCAAATATGATAAGTAATGACATTTAATTAGTTTTGTTATGAAATTAATTCAGTGATAACAATGCCAACCGAATTAGATCCAGTTTTTGACCTATTTAAACCTAGCTCCGTACCAAAACAAGACATATGTTTTAATGCCAGATTGGAGCATGTTTCATGGGAGTTTGTGCCAAGTTCATATTTGTCTCGATTTGCGTGCAATAGGTGTTCCTATGCTAGATTTGTCTCATTTTGTGTGCCATTGAGTTCTTGGAGAAATGTATAGGGTGTTTATACTCATTTTTCTCAAAATTTTGATAGGAATCTAATGGTCATGTTATTTTTGTGTAAAAGTGTTGTCTATGAATTTCTTATCTCAATTTGACATGTATGAGACCCATAGTCTCATTATACGTGCAAAAAGGGATTTACAGGCACCTCTTCAAAATATAGTTGACTTTATACTTATTCTTATCAGAATTTCATGAGAATGTTAATGGTGACCTTTTTTTCTAGCTTGGAGTAGCTGACTTGAAGGGTGTCTTCATAATTTGACATTTGTAAAGACCATTTCATTGTAATTTTTAGCATTTTGAGAATTAATAAGAGTGGTCTATTTTTCTCTATTTTGGCACTCATTATTTCCACAAGTTATATTTATCAGTTAATGAAGTTTATGGATAAGTAAGACATTTACATGATCTTTGGAAAATAGTCAAGTCGATCTTGAATTTATCAAATCTGGTCGAATGTTTATGTGTATTTATGAATTGATTAACATCTTAAGATTTTCGGGCTGAATTGGTATCAGAGAACTCATTTAGTATTTTAAGATCATTATGACAACCATAACTTTTCTTTTGATTTGTAGTGTTTCAGGGAATTTATTTGATTCAATTGACTTGATAGCTATTTCTCATTGTCTTGAACACCTCACACACACAAATTTGGAATTGCTTTACTTAACCACCTTGTTTACCTTGAACCTAGATCTAAGTGGTGGTATATTTGAGTAACCAAGATAGAAGGCCATAGAATAGATTTGATCTTGCTATAGGATTCCTTGCGGTTGCTAGAGAAGTCTCCCTTGTGTTGGATCTCAATCCTTCACTAAAACGAGGGAAGTAATTGCTAAGGTGACAGTGGAAAGTACTTCCATATGTTACACTTGTTTTGCATCTTGTGAAGGATTTGCACAAGTGCTAGATTGGGTGATAAGAAAAACTATCATTCAACAACAACAACAAGGTTGACAATAATAAGCCTATCTACAAAGAAGAAGAATGTTCCCCTCTTCCTATCGTTCTTCTCAACTATGCATCATTGTCTCTCCTCAACATTTTCTCTCAAATGGCTCTCATCATCATCCATTCAAAATGAAGGGCCTCAGTTCCCACCAAATCAAATGACTCACACTCCAACAACATATAACATGTGCCTAAGTAATATATCTACTAAAACATATATCCCTTTTCCAAGTAATCCTCAACATCTTTAAAGAAACCTAATGAGAGAGGGGCTTTTGCCACAATCAAGCTACTTATGCTCTTATGATCCACATTTTGGAGATCGCCCACAAGTTCAAAGACATGGAATGTTTACTGAACCAGATGAAGCAGGAGCCCTTCAATTACCATCACGTGTTTTTTAGTTGATGTTATCTGAGCCTATGGAAAAGAGGGTATGCCAGAAAAAGCCAACACTAGCTTCTGCTTAGCTATGCAGAGATGAAAATGTAGGTACCCCTTAAAGCTTTTCAACACTAAAATTTTTCATTAATGCAAACTGCCTTGACATTGTTGCAATTATTCTTTTCCTCAATGTTCTAAAAGAGCTACATAGTCCAACTCAATTGTTGCATATCCATGCCTAGTATTCATCACGAAATTTGAACTCTTTAGATTCTAACATTGGTTTAATAGAAAGATGTCCAACATCATCCTTTTTTTAGTCATTTTTAGGTATGCAAGTGTTGTGGGTGAAAAAGATAAAAAGATGGACAAAATGAGCTCATTTGCAACATTTCTTGGCATTTATAGAAGGCTCAGTGAGTCAAACTCATGCTCTGTGAGTAAAAATCTTTGATGTCGTCAACAACTCATGAGTCAAGGGTTTGAATTGTGAGTATTTGTGAGTTGTTGTCTGATTTAGTAGGTATGACTAGCCAAGTCTGAGTTTGACTCCTTGGTGAGATGGAAAAACTCATCTGGCTTGCAAGTTGAGTTATACTTACGAGTCCTGTTACTATGGTTTTGATGCCTATTTTCTACTTACTTTTTCATTGTTCATCTCTTAGATCACCTCTTAATCCAAGATGTTAAAACTCTAATCATAAGTTAGTTAGTTTACCTAACTGTTATACAGTTACATGACAGTTATGGTCTTATTGTATTATATATGTACGTATATGCACATGATTATTTGAAGCATTGATGAATATAGAGTATGCCATTTCTGCCAGTATTTATTTATCTATGTTCATCATGGTTTCTTGATTGCTTGAGTTATTTCCATTATGTTTCTGCTATTTTCTTCATTATGAATCTAACAGTGGTATCAGAGCATGTATATGATCTTAGAGGCCTACTGGTATCAGAGGATGATATTGATCTTATGGTCCTGGTAGCATCATGGTAGTTTTCCATGGTAGATGAAGAAAAGAGGAACCAAGGAGCTAGGAAATGAAAGAGGTTGAGGGAGCCCTTCGCATGAGAGAGCGCGGGCCTGTGAAGGAGAATCTACAACCAGGTAATGGGTAATTGTTGATCTTTCCATTTGTCAATAAAATAAAGGGTCGTCGTACATAGGCAAAAGATTTTCTAAATACTCACAGGACAATATATGACAATTTATATTTCGTCATTTGTTTTTAAAGATAAGGGTTTTCCAAAATATACATTAGATCTGCGACCTGGGCGTGTTGATTGATAAGACACATAGTTTATATTTCGTTTTTAATGACCAATGTTATCTTTGCAAGAAATATATTTGTTGGGAGAATTGTATTTGGCCTCCTCTGCGTGAGAAGTATTTGTGAGCCCGCAGAAATGCATGAAAATTAAAACTGTAGTCTGTGCTAGAATTTGGTCGTTTCGTGCTGTTTGGTTGGCTGCCCACGAATTATAATAAAGAAAAATCATGTCTGACGAGGACAACCATTTCGAGTCCAAGGATCTTGGAGTCTTGAATGAATGACTGTTTGGCTGGAAATGAATGATACATCAAATAATTTGAGGTAATACTTTCATGTGACTTTTTATATTTAAAAGTGAACGATAGAACGAAGTCTTGAACGGATGACTGTTTGGTATAGAAAAGGAAAAGGACAACGCTTCCAAGAATGTCAAATATTGGAAAGAGTGGTTATAAAGTCTCATCAAATCTCAATTTTATTAATGGTAACATGAGAGAGCTTGGGAATTAATTTTAAAGTTAGCCATAGTTGTGGGGGTAAACACCATTGTTGAGAGGAAGCATTGGATTGTCTTTAAAATAGTTGTTGTTTGCATAAAATATTGCTTTATGAGGGTTATAGCTTGCAAGATCTCTTAATAAAAACTTTTGGAGTGATAAGTCATATATGCAAGATCTCTTAAAGTCTTTTGGAGTGATAAGTCATATATGCAAGATCTCTTAAAGTCTTTTGGAGTGATAAGTCATTAAGTTTATAAAAAAAGAAGAAGGTGTATTTCAAGGAAACATAAGGAGTTATAAGAATGTTCTCATTATAAATGCTTGCAAATGCAAAATTGTTTAATTGTTTGTAATTGGAGTTATGAGGGTTTGTTATTTATTTGAAGACTTTTTGTAAAGGTGTTATAAGGAGTTTTTGGAAGTTATAAGGAGTCCTCTTTGACCCACTGGAAATTGAATAAGGGGATCTCTCTTAGGATCTTTGTGTGCGTCTAAGTTATTGGTCATCTCTCTTCCATATTATTCATAATGGCAATAATTGAAGAACTATTTACAATATTGCGCACATTAATTAACTCAACTACAGAATCTACAATTGCAATAAACAAGTGCACTCTTAGTACAGTGATTATTTGTTTACAAGTAACACACAAGAAGATTGATATGTTCAAACATCAAAACAAGTTGTTGTCTAATGAATTAAGTTTGCTTCGACACCAACAATGTGATTTCAACAACCAAAATGACATCAAGGATGAAAATAATGAAGACATTTAGTTGACTAGTGATGACAATCATAAACATGAAGATGAGTTGGATAAAGTCCCTATAACAGAAAAATTTGTAGATGAATGTGGTAGAGAAATTAGAATTGCTCGACCATGGGAAGAATTAGGATTTAAATGAAATCGATATGGACTAGGATATGTAAAGGATGCTAACAACCTTTTTCATTTTCCTAATTATTGCGAACATGTTTGCTTTGTGAGTGGAGGTTTTTTGAATGATGATAAGACGACAGAGATTGAGGATATTGGTAAGGAACAGGTACAGGATATTGTTGATAAAGATATTGTTGATAAAGAATCCATACAGTGAAAACATTGTCATCGGTTTGGCCATGATAAGTCAAATTGTTTTGATCTTCATGCATGCAGATTTTGTGAAAAAAAAATCACCCCTCAGTAAGGTGCAAAAAGCACAAGTGAAAACAACTTCATTTTGAATGGCTAGGGAATTGGCGTTGGCGTTTGGAAGCCAATTTATTGGAGCATTCTTATCACCGGATTTATACACAAGTACAGTCGCACTTGATTGGAGATATTTCTATAGTTGATGGACATGAATGTTTTTCAAGATTTGATGATTTAGGGTATGATTGGGGCCCAGTTGATGTAGTCTTTTGAGTTGAAGATCGAGTCTTCAAACTCCGCCAGAAGACAGTTTGATGTGTTGGATCTCTTCTTGGCCATACTTGCGAATGATGGTCAAGGGAATTGGAACCACTTGTCCTTGACAGGGGGGAAATCTAGTTGAGTCAGGTTCCAAGTTTGATTTTGAGTCAGGTTCCAAGCTTGATTTAGAGCCCGTGAAAAGATGATCAAGTATGCAACCTAGTTCCTGGTATGCAGTATTGTTCCTGAATATATTGTTGTTGATATGGTTTGTGGTTAGCTTAAAACCACCAATTGAGTAGAAGACATGAAGTTCTGCTTGTTACATTTTCAGATTTTTGAGCCTTGAGCTCTTGTTAGTTTGTGGTCAACTTAAAACCATGCCATTTAGTAGAAGACATCAACTTCTGCTAGAGATTTGGTTTGTGGTCATCTCGAAACCACCAAATGAGTTTGTGGTCACCCTTAAACCACCAATTTAGTAGAAGACATCAGCTTCTACTATTTTTTTCAGAGTTCATAGAGTATCTTCAACCAACCCTCTGAATATTCGCTTGACACATTGTTGATTGTCAAGTAGTGACAGTTTTTTAGGCAAGAACAAACTTATGATTAAGGGGGGATGTTAAAACTCTAATCATAAGTTAGTTAGTTTACCTAACTGTTATATAGTTACATGACAATTATGGTCTTATTGTATTATATATGTACGTCTATGTACATGATTATTTGAAGCATTGATGAATATAGAGTATGCCTTTTCTGCCAGTGTTTATTTATCTCTGTTCATCATGGTTTCTTGATTGCTTGAGTTATTTCCATTATGTTTCTTCTATTTCCTTCATTATGAATCTAACACAAGATACTCTTGTTTCCACTTCTTGGTAATGCTAAGAGATGTTTCTATCACTTCATATTTGAAGATAAGAGTTTGCATGCTTGCTTTTGTTCAATAAAGGTTAGAAGGTTGAATGAAATTGCATTAGTCCTTTAAGTAAATCTGTGCTGTTTTTTTCTCTGTTCTTTTGAGTTCTTTGGTTCACTATGTTATTGGCGCGTATGGTGTTGGAAGTTGTTAAAAATATTATCGTGACTCATAGGTCTACTGTCATGTAATAATTTTGACTAACAAGGTTCTCTTTCCAGATCCCAGATTCCTCAAATTTGTTCGAAGAAGGTGAAGGAGGGGTGAAAGCCACATAGTGGTGTGGTCCAAGATTGCAAGCAATCTACATGCATTCTGTCCGATTCTGCAATCATGGGTATCTCATGGGTATGATTTTGGAAGGCAACTTGCAATGACAAAGTTGTCGAGTAACAAGACAATGTGGAGGTTGTGTGTGAGATGAGGTAATGTGAAGTTGAGGGCCCCGATATTCGATACTGAGAACTATTCTTTGGGTTATGATGTTATGACTCCTAAGATTCATATAATAGATGTGGTTTATAATGTATCTAATAATGAGCTTGTCAGAATCCAAACTCTAGTGAAGAGTGCCATTCTTCAGGTTGATTCTACCCCTTTTCTTCTTTGGTATCAACAACTCTACGTTAAGGATATTGGGAAAATGAAGAAGGCTACCATTCTGAAGAAAGAGATAGAGGGAGAAGATGCAGGTGACAAAGACAAGAAGAAAACAATCATACTGAGGTTTTGGGCTGCTTTTGTTTTATACATGAAGATTTAGTCATTTGTTTGTATTGATCCTTGGCAACTTCTAGCCTTTCATAAATCAAGTTTTACAACCCAATATCTAGTTATGGTGTTCATATGGGTTTCTTGGGACCACACTTGTCACTAGAATTATTTGTTTTTTGCAGTTGTTAGGTTGTTGGCATGCTTCCTTGCTAGCTTTGTAATGAGTATATCAACAGGGTTGCTTTGTAATGAGTATATCACCAGGGTTGACTACTGATTAGATAGTTATGTTGCCACGCAGTACCTTCTTTATAGCGTATTCTGGGCTTGTTATTTGAACCCTCTATCTGCAGGTCTTCACTGTCAGTACATTTATGTCAACAAAGAACAAAGATCAATTGTAGGACAATAAGGTTACAAGGGATATACTTTAGTCTGGAGTCCCCCACATACTGTAATATTATTGAAAACCTTGTACTTTTCAACATGACACATTTATGCTATAATGATAATATGAAAAAGACTTATTTGTTTTTCTTATTCATCCTTGGAAAACAATAGATGCTTTTATTGGGAGAGATTCTAAAATGCTACATTGAATAGTTGGGACTTCATAAAATTTTTATTGTGTGTTAAATACAGAGTTGAGTTTGTGCTGATAATTCTAGAAGGATTGGGAATGTGTCAATGAATTTGCTTTGTTTTTAAAAATAAACTCATCAGTTTGTGTTGGGGATTCAAGAAGAAATTCATTAGAGAATTGATAGGCTGAAATGTTACATTGAATATTTGAGACTTCAGAGAATGTGTATTGTGTGTCTACAGAGTCGAGTTTGTGCAGATAATTCTAGAGGAGTTGGGAATGCATCAATTAATTTGCTTTGTGTTTACAAAAGAAACTCATGAGTTTGTGTTGATGATTCAAGAAGAAATTCATGAAAGAATTGATAGAACATGTTTAACTTCTTTTCTTTGGCCCTAGTAAGTATATACCATGTGAAAACCAGGCCCAATCATGATATCCAAAGTTATAGTTTGGAAATAAATCTCAACATAACCACTTTTAAACATTATTTTTGTTTATCATATATTAATGATTGCTGAAAATTCTCAAAGTTCTGTCTTTTTAATGGGATAGTTATTATATTTAAATATTAAATTAGATGATGTAGATTAAATTATTTTAAGTCAACTATTACCAGTTCATCAGATTTATCTTGGCTGTGGTGTCTCAATAAACAGACTTTACATTATTTAAATTCTGAATGTGTAAAGGGTGGTGATAAGTCACTGATTCCTTAGGGGATGTGGCCACTGGCGAGTTGTGCGTGGTATCATGTCTACTTAGGATTTGACCATCTCTTATCTTGGTTATGCT
Source organism: Picea abies (assembly GCA_900067695.1). NCBI lineage: Eukaryota > Viridiplantae > Streptophyta > Pinopsida > Pinales > Pinaceae > Picea > Picea abies. The sequence continues at coordinate 667 of CBVK0100604769.1, read as the reverse complement.
AAGTACGATGTTTACAGGGTTTAACTTTATTTTGTTCTGGTTTTGAAGCTGGCAAGGGTTTTTTAATGTTGTTGTAGCAACTCTAGCCCTTTGACAATTCTGTATTTTTTATGCATAAATTTCTATAATTTTTTAAAATAATATATTTTAGAAATTTTAATGGAATATCTGTTTTAATTGACACAGTTATTTTGGTTATCAGTGTTAGCATTGCTTACTTATAATTTTAACTTTTAGATGTTAGTATTTTATTAAAAAAGGTTATTTTAAATTAAAAAAATTATAAGATATTATTCATTAAAAAAATTATTTTAGAATTAAAGAATTCATAAAATGTTAGGGAAAGTAATGTCAGTATTTGATTCATAAGAAATTTATTTTAAATTAAAAAATTCATAAAATGTTATTCATTAAAAAATTATTTTAGAATTCATAAAATAATGTCATTTGAATTGATTAAACTCTGAAATAAATTTATTTTAGAATTAAAGAATTCTTAAAATGCTTAGTAGGCAAAGTAATGCCATTTGAATTGATTAAACTCTGAAATAAGAGAATTGATAAGAAAATAATTTAAGGAACATTTATTGATTAAACTCTGAATAAATAATGCCATTTTATTCATTAAAAAATTATTTTAGAATTCATAAAATAATGTCATTTGAAT
>CBVK0100604766.1:0-16797 GCA_900067695.1 Picea abies | reverse complement strand
TGTATCTTCCTAATAATAATACTACTTTAATTCCTACAGTGTTACCATTAATCTAAATAAGTATAATAATTTATTTGTAAAGACTTATGAGGGCACATTGGTTTTAGTGTACTTCTTAAGGCTTTCGCTTGGTGGGTGGTCTTGGGTTCAAAACCCATGGACCTATAAAATTTATACTTAGCCCTATATTATTAAATTATTTAACTAAAAACTCATAATTATATATATATATTTTTAAATAATTTTAAATTCACACAAGCGTATTAATACTTTTCAAATAAATTATTAAAACTAAAATTTAATATATATAATAATAATAATAATATAATCATTCAAAACCTATTAATACTTTTTTATTTTTTATAAATTAATAAAACTAAAAATTAAAAAAAAAAATGATAATTTAATTATATATATAAAAAAATCTTACTCACAGTTTGGCGAGAGTTTAATGTGCTCTGTGACATTCACTGGCAGACTTTAAGGTCGGGATTTTGGCATGAGGTCCACGTGCCTGGCCCGTGGCTCTCAGTACAAAAAACCTAAGCTCTTCCTTAACCCTAACACATCTTTCTCTTCCGCCTTTTTCCCCTGCCGCCTCTTTCACCTATATAGCTCTGTCCCTCTCGGCAGGCTCAATGCCCGTCTCTGAGCACTGGTGCTTGGGAAATGGCTTCTGGTAGAGGTATTGAAGCATCTAGATGCAATGTCCTTAGCCATGATGGGTTGTGTCAATAGGCAACAACGTTCTTAGGCACTTCAAATATTTCTCTGCAAAGACATGGCGCCACTTTCGTCCAAGTCAAATACCATTCTGGCCCCAGTTACAGTAAAATATACGAAGCTCTTCATCAATGGAGAGTTTGTAGATTCAGTTTCAGATCGGATTCTGTTAGGAAATTTTCATTCAGCGGAAACGTAAACAAGTCTATCTAAGTTCCAGTAGACATTCTTCAGGTACTTCAGGAGCCTCATCACAGCATGTCTAAATTCGTTTTGACAGAGATTATTTAGGTTTTGTACTGCTGCTAGAGAAGTTCGATTGAATTATTCAACTGTTTAGCTTCAGGGATGCAACTCTTTGGAAGAATTATTTTCTCAAATTTTCTTAGCTTTAATGTTATTCAGTGTATAGTCGCCCTTATAATTTTCGTGCACATGGTCTGAATTTTCTCTTGAGAGGAAAATAATAATAATAATGTGGCCTTCATTCAACTCAAGCTTTGTTCCAAGTGAACCTTAATGATGACATCTAAATCAGGGTATGGCAATTCCCTCCAAATTTAGGCCAACTGGTATGATATTAGTTCTAGATTTATGCCTATTCGGTTGCGAATTCAAAGTTTTTTTTTTTTTTTCCTTTTTTTTTTCAATTATCTTAATGAAAATTTTGAGTGGTGGGTAATTTTATAGTGGACATGTCAGCCAGATTCAATCTATTTTGTCTGGGACTGTGACTAGATATTTAAATATTAAAACTGTAAATAACAATTAGCATATTTTTCCTACTGGAGTTAATGGTCAACGGTGAGGACAGTGGAATTTAAAGCCACCCACGGGGTTCCAATCTCCCCTAGAGTACATGGTTAAGTTTTTCCCTTCATGTGCCAGTTTACCTACATGGTCAGGCCAATTTGAACCTGCCCAATGATAGATAGGCAAAAGGCCAACTCTTCTTTTTTTTTTGGATAATTGTTTTCATAAAAGAAAAATCTTCGTATATCCAATCTGTAGGGTTCCTCTAAGAATGTGTTCTATTGTCTGGAGGAAAAAGTGCTCATGGAATATATGTGTTCAAGCAATATTTCATTTACAAGCATAATTTAATAACCTATACACCGCTGCAAAATGTATTCAAGACGAGAGAATACGTGTTAGCACTCCTGACATCGCTGTCTCCCCAAACGAGTGCAATATCCACTGTTATGTTCACATGTGATGTAGGTGATTGATAAGACACACAGGTAGGAGAATGCCTTAGATGCATTTATCCTCGTATATATTATGTGCAATAGTTCAAGTAATGGTTGTAGCTAATTGGTATTGGCTTGCAGATTACCCTAAGATATTAAATACATAGTACATACATGATTTCATGCCCATATGCATGGCTATAGCAATTGGTCAAACACACTACTGAAGGAGTAAAAAATGATTTGGATATGAGCCGTTACATTTAATTATTACGCCAACGATCCAATTAGAGGGAAATCGAGTTGTATAATGCAATTAGGATTTGCATGTAGAGTGGGTAATGCAACTCACTACTATTTTTTGTGAATTAGAGAGCAACTCACTAAGGGAAACTAAGCCCAAAGATTCCAACAATGAGTGATAGTTCTGTAGCATGTGTTTTTCACCATGATAAAGTAATGAATTTTAAACCAGCGAACATAACCATTACTTAAACCCAGTGAGCAGAGCAAATCAATTCAGGTGTTGTGGATGTATCGACACTATAATTTATTGAAGACAAAGTGAATTCTATGTCTGTGGACAGTGTATAGTCTCCCAACACTTATCCAATGGCTGGTGGGTGAAGGAAATGCTAATTTTCCAGCTGAATAATCAAATTCTCAGGTTAGAATTCACACAACAAAACACAAAACTGAAGCAATTACATAGTGAACCACAATCACGGAGAAATTAACACCATAAACAACAAAATTTCTTTGGATAAAACCTGGAAAAAAACCCCTCCATTGAATGGCATTGCTAAGGTTTTATTTATTGTAACAACCCTAGTTGTATTCATATTTCACTTGTTTTACTTTGGTAAATTTGTTTTTACATTTTCAATTCGTATTGTTTATATATATTTAGATTTGTTTATATATAATCAAAATAATAGTGTGTTTGGTTTGCAGGTTAGGCGGAGCTAGAGTTGGAGCTGGGAACTTGGCCCAATAAGGCCCCAATGCTTCAAGCCGAAGCTCTGATACCATTTGTAGTGGCCATATTAATTTAACATCAAATAATTAATCAAACAAAACAATAACTTCTACTTGATTTATGAAACTCGGTAATTTCTTATAAATTCAGCACATACGCATATAAATTGATCAACGAATAATAAAATTCATAACAGAATAAACAAATACGTAATTTAAAATACCTGGGTCTGATGCTAACCCTCTATTTTCCACTTGTCTTGTTGACCTTTCCGCTGCTGCCTTGCCCAACTTGAATCCACAGACCAACTCTGCCCAAAACCGAGTTTCCACCCTACCAACTAGGACAACTACCTAGCTCCAGGATATCATATGGATATCCTGGCCGCCATTCCCAAAACCCCCAACAAAACCGGTGCCCCCTGTACTAACCCTTCATGACTACAGAACTCCAACTCCCCTACACAATCGAAGAGAACCCTCCAAAATAAAATTCCCCGTCGAAATGATCCCTGCCTTCGTAAACCTCCTCCCCTCATATCCCTCCTTCACCACCCTTTCACCCCGTTTACTTCTTTACCTACACATAGTTAATTCCCCTTATCCAATTATTTAATGTTCCCTATCCGTTTATTAATGCCCCTTATCCCTTCCGTATACGTAACCTTTTAATTTAAACAATATAATTTATTAATCTTTTTTTTTTTAATTTATTACCCTGTTCATTCAATGTGATAGGTAATTAATTTAATTAATTAATTAATCAAAATTATAACAATTAATTAATTAATAAATATTTAATTAGTATTATTATGCCAATCTTTGTTTAGTTAAAACCATGTTAAGACAATTAATCCCCTAATTAATTTTTACTTAATAATTCCTAAACATATATTCTACTAGGGTTGTTACAGAACTTTATCCAATCTTGAAAGAATTGTTTATGGATTTTTAATATTGGGTAAACATGTTCTCCACTATTAAACTTTATATGTGTCCTTTTGAAATCTTCTTCTTGTATTGTGTTCTTTTCATGTTTTGTTTTTCTTTCTGAACTACCATTTCGATTTCCTTTAACATGTTGGGTACTAAAATTATCTTTTCCACTGTATTTTCCCAATTCACAAGTGTTCAACACCTTCTACCATATTACACTTCAAAAGGACTCATTTTTAAATATGTCTAATAACCATTATTGTAAGTGAATTCAACTAGATGCAGATAATCCTCCGACTTTATTGGACAATCCATAACATACATTCGCAACATATCCAAAAGAATACAGTTATCCCTTTTAGTATGATTGTCAGTATGAAGATGGTAAGTGGTAATAAAACTTAGTTTCCTATCCAAACCATTGAACAAGGTCTTTGAGAACTTGAAAGTGAACTTTGTGTCTCTTTTATAAATAATTATTTTCAGTAGACCATGCATCCTAAAAATCTCTTTCGTAAAAATATTTGCAATATTTATAGCCATGTGAGTAGATTTTACTAGAATAAAGTGTGTTTATTTTATAAGTTTGTTTATTACAACCATTATAGAATCATTATGTTACGTAGTTACAAATAATCAAGTGATGAAATCCATACTGATTACTTCCCATTTCTTTTATGCAATGAGTATAGGATGCAATAGTCCAGTTGGGTGATGATCCTCGGTATTAACGTGTTGGAAGTATAGACACCTAGAAATATATTCAACCACTTATGTTTTCATTCGAGGAAAAAAATATTTATTCTCTAAAGATTTTATTATCTTTTGATAACTAGGATGACCTAAATATGGTTTCTTATGTACTTCACCCAATATTAAATTTTTCATTTTTGTATTGTTTGGTACATAAATTATGTTCTTATACATGATTGAATCGTCTTAGTTGCAACTAAACTTTGATTTTTCCTTAGTGAGTTATTTATTTTTACATTTTTTAAGAACATTCCTGTATTCCTCATATTTTTCTGCTATTCTGACAATTTTATGTTTTAAATCAGATTGCACATTGTTGTTGAAAAATGAATTTAGTTTCCTACTAAGTGCATATGCTACTTTATTCTCCTTTCCTTTAATATCTTCTATTTAAAAATCAAACTCGCATAGGAAAGACAAGAATCTAGCTTGTCTAGCGTTTAATTGTTTTTGATAAAAAAAGGGTTCTAGACTAACATTGCTTATTTTCAATAAAAACTTCTCCCTTAACAGATAATTTTGACACATTTTTAGATTATGAAAAATAGATATAAATTATATATCACGAGGTGCATAGTTTATGTCATGGAATTTTAATTTTCTTGACTCATAAGCAACTACATACCCATCTTGTATTAATACTCCCCCTAGTCCTTCATTTGAAGCATCTTACTAACTACAAAGTCTTTGTGTGGATATGCTACCTTTAAAATAGGTTCGGTGATTAACAACTACTTTAATTTTTTGAAACTTTTCTAACATTTCTTAGTCCATTTGAATTTGATTCCCTTTTTTTATAAGGAGGTTATCAGATAAGACCATTTTGAAAACCCTTCAATAAATCTATGACAGTATCGGGATCGCACATCAAAAACATATTTGGTACTCACCATTCTACAATGACTTTGAATTTTTTGGGTTCAACTGAGATCCCTTCTCCTAAAATCACATGTCCTAAATATTGGATTTTTTCCTGATAAAATTCACATTTAATGAATTTTTCATACGATTGATGTTCTCTTAATGTTTTCATAGCCAAATACTTCTTTAACACACTATTCATTAGACACATAAATGTCGCAGATCCATTAGTTATACAAAAGGGTACCACTATTAACTCATAGTTTACATACTTGGTTCTAAAAGAAGTCTCATGGATGTCTACAACTTTAATCCTAACTTGATGGTATCCTAACCGTAGGTCTATCTTTGAAAATATTTTAGTCTCTCCAAATTCGTCAAATAATTCATCAATATGGGGTAAGGGATACTTATTCTTGATGGTCATTTTATTTAGTTTCTTGCAGTCAATATACAATATAAAAGTTTCATCCTTCCTTTTAACAAAGAGGACTAGTGTTCCCCATGGACACAGACTTGGTCTAATGTTTCGTTTATTCATTAATTTTTGAAGCTACATTTTTAATTCAGTCAACTCAAGAACACTCATTCTATAGGGTTCTTTAGATATCGGTGTAGATTCAGGCACTAAATCTATTGTAAACTATATATCCTTTCTAGGAGGTAGTTTTTGAATTTCTTCCATAAATACATCGTGAAACTCATGCAATATAGGATCATCAATCAACAAATTTTTAACCCCATTGTATTTTTTTTCATTTATCTACACAACATATATTTCACAACCCCTCCTTTCATTTCATTTCAACTATAAAGAAGACGTCTTCCTTACAAGATTCAAAAGTTTTTTTTCGAAAATTTACAACAACCACATGTTTTTCAAGCCAGTCCATGCCTATGAGTAAATAATAGGATGCCAATGGTAATACATTGAAGTCTATTTTAGTTTTCATCACATCCATAACTGCTATGCATTCCTTGAACAACTCTACAACCTTTAGTTTTGTTCGAGTAGCTAATTGTACTAAATGATATTTTTGTTGTTTAATTCTCTTTAGTTTACAATCTTCTACTATAGTAGGGGAAACATAACTTAAACTTGCACCACGATCAATTAAAATAGATAAAAAAATTTAATGATCATAGCTTCAATTGCTTCCATGGAAGAGTGGTGATTAGTCAGTCGATTCTCCAAGGTTGCATTAATACTATGAGTACATCATGCCATTTCATCAACTAATGTGGCTTCTTGAATGTTATGCACTGCTAAATTTCCGTTCTTATTTAAAGGATAATCTTTATACATATTAGGTTTTTTGCAACCCCAACACTATAGTCATGGTCTAAATGGTTTGTTCATTGAATCTGTTGGTCCACTACAATTCTGAATTGATACACTTTATTGTTGGCCACTAAACATGTTTCTTCTAATTGGTGCATTCTGTGATGGTTGACACAAATTCTTAATTTTTTTCTTTCTTAGGTCAAACTTGTTTTCCTTGTTCCTATTCTTCCATGTTTTTGTATTTTCATACCTCTTCTTAAACTGAGTGTAACACAACTTAGCATGTATTATTACCTCATCCATTTTTTTAGGATTAAGGAATTCAATTTTATCCTTATAGAATTGAGAAAGGAAGCTCATAAATCATTGTACCTTTTCCTTTTCCTCTCTAAGATAAGGTACACATATCACCAGGTTGACAAATTCAGTAACAAGATCTTCTATTGTCATTTGTCCTAGCTTAAGGTCATGAAAGTCCTTATCTTTTTTCGTCAAAATATCTTTTCATTGGATATTTTTGTTTAAGGTGATTTTTGTATATTTTCCATGTTAGTTCCATGCTCCTACGTTAATTTATTGTTTTTGTGTCTTCCCACTAGATGTCATCTTTACCATTCAACTAATACACAACTAGTCTAAGCCTTAATTTTCTAGGATAGTTATAAATCTGGATATACTTTCCCATGTTCATAATCCAAGATTCTTCTCCTTCTTCAGACTCATTTTCAAAACTAGGAGGTATGATTTTTTTAAATTCACCAAATAATTCATTACTATGCCACTTTCTTTTACTAGTTTTATGTGTTTTCTTCTGTAAAGTGTTGTTTCCTATACTATATTCACTACTTTATTTAGTGATTAATTCTAATTTATCAATAAATACTCGATGTTCATTTCGTTTATGAGATTTTTCATTAAAGACTTATTTCTTAGCATTGTTGGAGGTTTGTCCTACATTATTGTTATGTTTTATCTTTTTCATGTTTTTAAGTAGGTTCTCATTTAATTCCTCTTGTTCCCTATTAGTCTTCAACAACTTTTTGTTATCTAATTTAATACTTTGCAATTCTTCCTTTATGCTTCTCATAGTTTCAAGAGACCCTATTGAGTTATCCCAAGGTTTCTCACTATTCAATTATACATATATCTCTTGTCCACTTAGTCTTATTTTTTCGGTTTCTTCAGTCGTAATGTCTTATTTTTGTTTCTTATAAGTGCAACACATTACTTAATGTTAATATTTTTTTCTTCAATAGTTTCTTATTCCAATATATTCATAAGAACCACTATGTCTATTCATTTTGAGCCCATCAAACCATAATGTATGAATCATACTATAATACTATTTGTAACATCACCAAACACATTTTTTAATTTTTTTCTAAGAATAATAACTATTTTCATATTAAGGATTATATATTTATAACTATTGTTGCTTTTGTTTTGATGAAATCTAACGAACTTGTACTACTCATTAATAGTCTCAATTGTTTTTACCCATGACACGTAGAAGGTTCAAGAAGTTGTTTATACAACTTCGATTCTCCTTCCATCACCAATGATCATTCTTCTAGCCTATTCAATGATTCAATAGATACAATGTTCAATTGGTAAAAAAAATGGTTTGATCCATCAAACCAAGGATATATTCCCTTGATTATCTTTTACATTATTTTCATTGTTAGGATTGATGATGTAACACAAACCTCTTGTATTTATTTATATGTTTGTTATCTCGTGGATTTTCCCACAAATCCTTGGATTCCATTACTTATTCCACACATTAGTTTGTGTTTACAAATTTCATAATTCTTATATCTACTTTAAATATCTATTCATAAATGTATATATATATATATATATATTTATAGTATTATTATATTTTATCCTTACGCTAATATTAACTCTTTACGTTCTATCATATCAATGTCATTTATCTATGATACTTGTATAATTAAATAAGATTATCACAAATATAATTATATGATCCTATATTGATCTTCCACCACATAACATTTAGTGTATTAAATGATTATATTTAAGAGTGGAATGGTGTGGGTTAAAACTCATACCCCTCACACAATCTATGTTTTATATGTAAATTCTAACCTTGTACAATGTCTACTTTAAACATATATTCAAAAAATAACATAAAATATACAATGGCAAATACAAACATTACACAGAGATTTTTTCCCTAGAAACTCAAACTGAGAAAACCAACATATATTATATTCATTCATTGTGTTACATTGTTTACAATACAATATACATATAGGAGCCAGTGGCATCCAAAACCCTAACGCAATGACTGATTAGTCCAAAACCCTAATTCCTTAACTGGAAATAGAAAACCATCAGCAAAAAACATGTACCGAAAAAACCACCTAAATACATGACACGTTTCCTGAGATAGGTGTCATGTTTCTCGAGGAAGAATTTTTTTTTCGGGGGCACTACCCCAGACCCCTCTAACCCCCTTGCGCACCCGGCGCATATGCTTATAAATTACTACTCGTGCATAGAATATAACACATACCCAATATTATCTCCATGTCAGATTAATGGTATACGTATTAGCCTTGATTGGTTTCTTGTCCACTTAAAAATATACTAGAAAACCATATCTCGTTGGATGTCGTAGTATTGTAATCATTGTCTTGTTTTATATGAAACATAATTATGCAACAACATGTTTTTTTACATATATCATTTAATCCAAGTGTCATTTTATCTCAAGTCACAGATTCACTTGTTTGGCACCATTACTACCAATTAAATTCTGAGCCACACTTGTATGTTTCATTCACTCGTTAAGGTTTTCTATATCTACCCTCCCTTCATTCTCACAAGCTCACTTTGGAGGAAAGGCTTGATCTCAATTCCACTTTCTCTCTTTATATATTTCATCTCCTGACTCCATTCATGAACGAAAGTTGTACAAATAAAGGGTTTTTTTTTTCTCAAGTTTGTTTTCCCTCTTCAAAGATAACATTTGTAACGACATTTACGATTTATTTAGCTCTCATCTTTGTGTTGTGTTTTCATTTTAACCCTATCCCTTTTCCATGCCAGAGTAGAGATGAAGTTATCAGATTCCACAAGTAGTCAATGGACATGAATATTGGAAAATTTCTCATATCTCCATGGATTATGCTCTCTAAGTCATCACATGGTAAGTAACTATTTGGGTACTTTAGGATTTGTTTTGTTTTGGATTAGTTCACATTTCAACAAATGTATCCATTAACAATTATAAACTCTTTGCTTCTTGTAAAGGAGAATTTTGTCCAAAAGTCACAAAAGAGAATGTGAAACCCATTTTATGGGATTTCAAGTCAATCTATCCACGAGTAAAGCCAACCTTTACCATATCTAAAGGTTTTCTTGGATTAAATTTTGTTTCTTGTGCCTAATATGTTGGCTTGTTACATAGATGCCACACTTGTTTATGTTAAACATAATGTAACCTCAACAGTCTGACTGTACACTGCCAGCTATCCTGGCCAGCTGTACTTTCTATTCTTGTTTAGCTTGAGCCTATTTAGCTCAGCCATCTCCCATTGCATTGGAACTTCTTCAGTACTTCTTCATACATTTCAATATACTTTTCTATTCTTTTCTCTCTGCATTTCTCTTTGCTTCACAATTTATCATGGTATCAGAGCTTCAATAGTAAGCCTCTTCACACAGTCCGGAGAGTGAAACGATCCTCACAGCGCAGAGCTTCACAGATCTTGAGAGCACGCGACATAGTCTCTTTCACAAGGTTTGGAGAGCCATCCATCATACTCTCGAAAGATCCTCGTAGGAAACTTCCACAAGGGAGTAGAGCGTACCACGCTCAAAATATCAAGGAAGCAGAGACCGAGAAAGAAGTAACAGTAAAAATTCTTGCACTTCTCTCAAGAATCATCAAAGATTGACGAAGAAGAGCTGCAGAACTGAAGATCATTTAAAGAACTCGAAGAATTTGGTCAAATTCGTTAAATATTCCTGCAGAAGGCAGAATAGCTTAAAGTTTTTTGAAATTCACACAAATCAGTCAAAGATTGAAGCAGTGAACAAAGAATTTGTGTATTTATTTCAAATCTTTGAAAGATTGACGAATCTTTCTTCCACAGGAGTAAAGAACACGTCTCAGGTGCAAATAACCACCATTGAAGTCGTAAGATTCGTCCTGTGAACGCATCCAGAGCGGGAAACCATTTCAAAAGGGACAAAGAGAGCACAGAAAAGGAGAAAGAATTTCAAGCCGTTAGATCTTGCACAAAGGACCGATAGCCATTGGATCAACGAGAAGGTGCACGATCTTTAGTCCTTTGGAGCGCCAAGGAGAAATTATTGACTTGTGAAGTCACAATATCATCTGGATCGTCCATCCTGGACCGTTGGATCGAGAAATATCATGATTCGTCGATCTTATCTCATCGCAAAATCAGGAATTGGGAGTTGGACGAGCAAAGGAGACTTCTCTCCAAAAACTCCGATACGTGATATCGTGAAATCCTGAGAGGACCTATGAGTCGTCCATCTCAGAGGACAGGTGGCAGTAGATCCAGGCCATCACTCCATCGACATTTCAGAGTTTGGGATATCAGAGGTCTCGTTGACAAAAGACACTCCACGATGAAACTCGTGAAATCGCAATTCACGATATCGCGATAAGATCACAGTCGTCCATCTCAGAGGAAAAGTGGTAGTAGATCCAAGTGCCATCAAATCGGCATATTGGTGTTCACGGTTTTGAAATACTGTCGCAACAGAAGTTTGAAATCATGACTCCCAAAATAGCGATAAGATCACAGCTGTCCATTTGTTGGGACACGTGGTAGGAATCAAGTCCATTGGCATTACAGGATTTGGAAAATCGCAGATCCTAACGACGAGACGTCCAGTGCATTTGAAGTCTCGATATCGTGAGAAGGGATTAAGACTGTCCATCATATGAGGATGCATGGCGTAGATCGAAGCAATAGGGAAAAGTCCCAAAAGGACGACGCCATCAGTAAATAAAAGATCAAGGAATCGAGGTGTCAAAAGAACTCGTTATCAGGGTTCATGAAGTCCCGACTCATGGCATCTCGATAAGATCTGAACCGTCATATCACATAAGATCTGGATCATTAGATCACACAAGATATGGACCGTTGAATTGTCCAAAGGTAATTTTTTGCATTTCGACGATTTGAAAGACAAAAATCCGAAAAAGCCTGTAGCGCCTTAACATTAAAGTGCGTGGTCACATTGCACCACGACAAAGGCCAATTCAGGGCCGATAAGCTCCCTTCAACCATCAAAAAATCGACATTTCGACGTTCAGAGGTAAATACGAAATTTCCCTCTATTTTATCTGCAATTTTTTTTATGGCATCGTCTAGCAATTTAGGACCAACTCAGGGTCTGATTCTTCTGGGAAAGAATTACGAATTTTGGTCTCTTCGGATGAGATCGTTCTTTCAAGCACAAGACTGCTAGGAACCAGTGGATCTTGTATATGTGGAACCAAATCCAGCAGCCCTATCTTCCATGAAAAATCCACAGCGAATTGCTCAGGCAACACTGAGGAACAAAGAAAATAAAGCGAAATTATAGATTCAGAATTCTGTGGATGACTTGATTTTCTCAAAAATCACAGGCACTGGTACTTCCAAATAGGTCTAGGATATTCTTAAATCTTCCTATCAATGAAATGATAGGGTCAAAACAGTTAAACTGCAGACCTTGAGGACGCAATTTGAGACTTTAAGGATGACAGAGTCCGAAAATGTAGATCAGTTCATGACCAGAGTCATGGGCATCGTGAACCAGATCAGATTGACTGGTGAAGCCATCACTGATCAACACATTGTTGAGAAAATTCTCATAATTTTACCAAAGAAATTCGAAATGGTTGTAACAACAATCCTTGAATCCAAGGATCTGTCAAGATTTTCAACAAAAGAATTAATTGGTTCTCTGGTTACACATGAGACCAGACTGCATCTCACAGATGAGTCAATCTCCAATGCTTTCAAAACTCAATTCTCCTTTAGCAGAGGGAGAGGCAGAGGAAGAAGCAGAGGTCACCAAGGAAGAGGGATCAATCAAAGTAACCCTCAACCCAATGGAGGTAACAGACAACAATATCCAAATCAAAATTTCCAAGGTCAAAGACATCTGCAACAAAATCAACATCATAATTTCCATCCTCAAAGAGGCAGAGGGAGAAGATCAAATGACAAAACAGGCATACAATGCTATTACTTCAAAAAGTATGGGCACTATGAATCTGAATGCAGGAAGAAGCAAGTAGATCAGCTCTTAGGTAGAGCACATGTATCAAATCCCACGGGAGAAAACTCAGGAGGTATGTTTCTCTCATGTCACAAGACTGAACAACAACCTAAAGATCTCTGGTTGTTGGACAGTGGATGCAACAATCACATGATAGGTAACAAAGAATTACTTTCATGCATTGATTCTTCAATCTCATCTGATATTACACTTGGAAATGATTATTTAGTCAAAGTTCAAGGAAAAGGAACTGTTCCTATTCTTACTAAACAAAATGTAAAGAAAGACATAAACAATGTCTATCATGTACCAGATCTTAAACATAATTTGCTAAGTGTAGGACAGCTCATTGAACATGGCTATGAGGTACTTTTTGAGGGAGCATCTTGCAAGATATTTGACAAAATCCCAAGCAAAAAATTAATTTCTGAAATCCATATGACCTCAAATAGGATGTTTCCCCTTACCCTCAGAACTGCAAATCTGAGTCAACCATATGAATAGAGTGCATCCACCTTGAATGAAACAATGGTTTGGCATACAATATTTGTACATCTAACATTTCAGAGTCTAAGTCTTCTTCATAAAAACTCCATGGTCAAAGGTCTACCTATCTTTAAAGAGAAAATTCCCCCATGTGAGTCTTGCATACCTGGAAAACATAAGAGAACTAGTTTTCCACAGTGTTCCAATCAAGACAAACAACATCTTGAACTTGTTCACACTGACCTATGTGGACCAATGCAAACAGAGTCAATAGGTGGTAGCTTTTACTTTCTAACGTTTATTGATGATTTCAGCAGAAAAATATGGATCTATTTTCTCAGACACAAGTCTGAAACTTTTGAAAAATTCAAAGAATTCAAGGCAGAAGATGAAAAATAGAGTGGCAAATATATCAAATCACTCAGGTCAGATGGAGGAGGAGAATACAACTCCAGAGAATTTTCAAATTTCTGCAAATAACAAGGCATTATTATGCAAACAACAGCCATGTATACTCCACAACAGAACGGAGTGGCTGAAAGGAAAAATCAGACAATAATGAACATGGAAAGAACACTTCTCAAAGAAAAATGTTTGTCAAACATTTTTTGGGCTGAAGCAGTAGCATGCTCAATTTATCTCTTGAATAGATCACCTACCACTAGTCTAAAGATGAAAGTTCCCCAAGAAGCATGGAGTGGGACAAAGCTCAATGTTGCGCATCTAAGGACATTTGGCTGCATAGCATATGCTCACATACCTTTCGAATTAAGGAAGAAACTTGATGACAGAAGTGAGAAATGTATTTTCACTGGTTATAGTGAAACATGTAAAGCTTACAGGCTTTACAATCCAATCACCAAAAAACTAAGTCTCAGCAGAGATGTAAGATTTCTGGAAAATCAATTCTGGAATGATTCAGAAAATCAGCAAATGGACAGTCAAAATCCATTGCTGCCAAGTTCTAAAAACACAAAAAATTCAAAATAGCAAGTACCTCAAACTATTCTTCCAAGATTACAAGTACAAAGGCAATTTGAAAATTCTCAGGATAACTCAACTGCCAGCACAGAATCATTCTCTAAACCACGGAATCAGAGAACTCGAAGTTTGAGAGAAATCCATCATCATTTGATTGACTTTGAGCAACACAACCTTTTTTCTTTAATGTCATGTCAACCTACATCCTTTAAGGAAGTAGCTAAGGAGCCACATTGGGTTCGAGCCATGAACCAAGAAATTGACTCCATTGAAAAGAACAAGACATGGGATCTTGTTGATTTTCCAACTCACAAGAAAAGTATTGGTGTCAAGTGGGTTTACAAAACTAAACTCAATGAAAAAGGGCAAGTTGAAAAGAACAAAGCAAGACTTGTTGCCAAAGGATTCTCACAACAAACAGGTATTGATTATGGTGAAACTTTTTCTCCAGTAGAAAGATTCGACACTGTCAGAACTCTATTGGCCATAGAAGCACAACACAAATGGCAAGTATACCAGATGGATGTCAAGTCATCATTCCTTAATGGTTTCTTACAAGAAGAAGTTTATGTCGATCAACCACCTGGATTTGAAGTCCAAGAGCACCCAACCAAAGTATATCGATTGAAGAAATCCTTGTATGGATTAAAGAAAGCTCCAAGAGCTTGGTACAACATAATTGGCACTTATCTAATCAAAAGTGGTTTCAGCAGAAGACAAAATGAACCAACACTTTATACCAAAACAGATCAGCATGGTAAAATTTTAATTGTATGTTTATATGTTGATGACATGATCTACACAGGAAATATTGAGTTAACAGATTTTAAACATGCCATGCAATCTGAGTTTGAGATGAAAAATCTTGGCATAATGAAATATTTTTTAGGGATTGAGGTTCATCAATCAGCCAAAGGCATTTTTGTCTATCAGCAAAAGTATGCAGCAGACATCATCAAAATATTTCACATGGAAGGATGCAATCCAACAGAAACCCCCATACCTTTAGGCACAAAATTGAGCAAGAATGATGAAGGTCCTATAGTGGACTCTACTTTATAAAAAAGTTTAGTAGGCAGTTTGTTGTATCTTACAGCAACTAGGCCTGACATAATGTATGCAGCCAACCTTGTTTCCAGATTCATGGAATCACCAAAATATTCTCATTGGAAAGTGGCAAAATGAATTTTGAGATATGTAGCAGGAACAATAAATCTCGGTTTATTGTACACTAAATCTGATAGTAATCAACTTACTGGTTACACAGATAGTGATTTTGCAGGCAACCTAGATGACAGGAAAAGCACATTAGGATATGTTTTTCAACTGGGCATGAACCTGATTTCATGGGCATCAAAGAAGTATCCAATTGTATCCATATCTTCTACAGAGGCAGAGTATGTAGCTGCTACCTCAGCTTCATGTCAAGTTGTATGGATGAGACGAATATTGATAGAAATGTCACATACAAAAAAGGATCCAACTCCTATTTTCTGTAAAAATACATTAACAATTGCATTATCTAAGAATCATGTGTTTCACAAGAAAAGCAAACAAATTGACACTCGTTTTCATTTCATACGCGAGTTAGTCAATAATGGTGATATTGCACTACAATTTTGTGGTTCTCAAGATCATCTTGTTGATATCTTTACAAAGCCACTAGGAAAGTCAGTTTTTGATTTCCAGAGACAACACTTAGGCATAATCAGCGCTGATGATTGTAACTGTTGAGTTTAAGAGGGAGTGTTAAACATAATGTAACCTCAACAGTTTGACTGTACACTGCCAGTTGTCCTGGCCAACTATACTTTCTATTCTTGTTTAGCTTGAGCCTATTTAGCTCAGCCATCTCCCATTGCATTGTAACTTCTTTAGTACTTCTTCATACATTTCAATATACTGTTCTATTCTTTTCTCTTTTAGTACTTCTTCATACATTTCAATATACTGTTCTATTCTTTTCTCTCTGCATTTCTCTTTGCTTCACAATTTATCAGTTTACAAGTGTCAATACTTTATTTTTCTACATTTATTAAGTCACACTGTGACAAGGGAGGGAGGAAGGAAGAAAAACTATTCTCGATCGGCCACGAAACCCACCAAGTAACCCATTGGTACTGAAGTATTTGTACCAAAATTATTTTTTTCCATATCCCAAAGCTCAACTAAAAGTTTTTTCAGCTCCTATTGTTTATTTTGTAGTTAACAAAGCTTGCTTAACCTCTAGGGATGTACAATTTATATATTCGACCCTTAATATTTAAGGTTGTGGCCAGGGTTTGTTCACTCCTGAACAATTAATGTTTCATTTTACTTGTTAACATT
>CBVK0100604762.1:0-16523 GCA_900067695.1 Picea abies | reverse complement strand
TCTTCCGATCTCACTTACTACAAAAGAACGTCCCTTTCATCTGGGATGATGCCACTCAATGGTCATTCGATGCTCTCAAGCACACTTTGACCCATGCACCTTTGTTACATCCCCTTGAATATACAAAGGATTATATCCTTTACTTGGCCACTTCTACTTCCACCATCGCAATGGTGTTAGTCCAAGAAGACCCCAATGGCAAAGAACATGTGATTTATTATCTGAGCAAGAGTTTATCTGGACCCGAACTTAGATATTCGCATGTTGAGAAACTGGCTCTGGCAGCCGTCATAGCTGTCCAAAGGTTCCTCCACTACATCTTATTATGCACCACCACGGTAATCGTAGACTCCAACCCCATGTACCACGTCTTGACACGTCAAGTACTTGAGGGTAAATATTCAAAATGGATCATTATTCTTCAATAATTCGATCTTGATTTTACGAAAGCTAAAGCCAAAAAATCCCTGGTGTTTGCCAAGCTCATATGTGCTCTCCCTCGTGCCGATGAAAACATTGAACCTAGAGATTCTCTCCCTGATGAATCTCTCTTCCTCATCAGCACCTCTGATCCTTGGTACAGAGACATTCTCCTCTACCTTCAAACACAACGTTTTCAGCCCAACATCTCTCGCGAAGAGCGTCGACGCATTCATCACCACTCTTGCCGTTACATCATCCTTGGAGACACTTTGTGTCGTCGTGGTATCGACACCATCCTTTGGTGATGTCTGACTAACGAGGAGGCTAAATGTATTTTAAACGATTGTCACCTTGGTGCCTGTGGCGGTCACCTTTCCAGGATGGCCACAGCCCAAAAAATCCTATGTGTTGGCTACTTTTGGCCCTCGATTTTCAAAGATTGTATCGAGGCCATCAAAAAATTCCCACCCTACCAAATATTTAACAAAAAGGCATGCACCCATCCTGCGGCGCTGCACCCTATTATCGCCATCGGTCCCTTTGCCAAATGGGGCATTGAATTCATGCAGTGTAAGCCTACCTTAGCTAGGGGGCACGGTTACATCATCGTCGCCATCGACTACTTCACCAAATGGGATGAGGCTATGCCTACCTTCCTGAATGATGGTCGTACTGCAGCTCTATTCCTCTTCAACCACATCATAACTCATTTTGGGGTACCACATGCCATTGTCACTGACCATGGTGCACACTTCAAAAACCAGATGATGAGCGAGTTACATGTCAAATTGGGTTTTTTCCATGAAAACTCATCCCCTTACTACCCTCAAGAAAACAGACAAGTTGAGGCTATCAACAAAGTCCTAAAAACCATGATCCAATGCATGGTAGGGGAAAACAAAACATTGTGGAATTTACAACTATTCTCTGCTCTCTGGGCCTATCGCACCTCTGTAAAAACTTCATCTGGATTCACTCCTTTCCAGTTGGTCTATGGCATTAAAGTCGTCCTACTGATCGAGTGTGAGATTCCATCACTCAAACTAAAAGTAGAACTCCTGCCCCATACTTCTGCTTCCTGCCCCATACTTCTGCTGAAGAAGAACGATTTTTGTATCTATCCAAACTCGACGAAACACGTCGCGATGCTGCTCTCGCCAATGAGGCACATCAAAAATGAATTAAAAGTCAATATGACAAATCTATCCACCCTCGGACTTTCGCGGAAGGAGACTTAGTCCTTGTTTACGACCAAGCTCACGATAAATTAGGGACAGGAAAGTTAGAACCCATGTGGCATGGTCCCTACATCATGAAATGTGTCCTACATAAAGGAGCCTACGAATTAGTTGATCATGATGGAATTTCCCTGGGAGCGCCCCGAAATGGGCTTTACCTTAAGAAGTACTATGCCTATATCACCTACCATTTTTACTTTGTACATTATTGTATTTAGTTTTGGTGTGTCTATTTCTTTCGCATGCTCGAGTCTTTGCCGTTGCCACTCATGACTGTGCCTGTGTTTTCATGCACAGATGACATCTTCCTTTCCTATCTTTTTTGGGTTCGTGGCTGGCACTAGCCGACATACCTGGAACATTGCTTCAACAGCTTGGGTTATTTACCAATTTGACCAGGTGGTGAGTTCAGGAGGCATCTGTTTAGGACCAGCAACCAACGATATGGCATAATATCATGTTGTCATTGGACTGCTGACCCAAGCCTCCTCTCTAGGTATCTCTCGCATCATTATTTACTTAGACTCCCAGCTTGTGGTTTATCAACTCAATCACATCTACGCTATCCATAGTCCTATCCTGCTACGCCTACACTTGCAAGTTCATCGTCTTGAACGAATGTTAGATTACATCGAATATAGACACATTCTGAGGGAACTTAATAGTGTTTCAGATTCACTAGCTAATTATATCATGGATCGGTATCTTGCCCACATATAAGATTCATGGAAAGAAAAACTGTACATGTAAATTAAAACACATCACAGACATCATCATGTACAAATCATTGGCATTGTAAAAACTCGAAACTGTATATATATATATATATATATATATATATATTATATATATATGGCATGACTGAAATGTTTGTATTACATCAAAAAGTATGTAGAAGAGAAAAATATTGGGTCTTTCCACCCATAAAACGTTGCCTGA
The DNA here is from genome assembly GCA_900067695.1 of Picea abies. Taxonomy (NCBI): domain Eukaryota; kingdom Viridiplantae; phylum Streptophyta; class Pinopsida; order Pinales; family Pinaceae; genus Picea; species Picea abies. Next base: position 13,923 of record CBVK0100604762.1, on the reverse strand, counting down.
CAAGGCGTACAAAAACTATGATCACTGGAGAGACTCTAATCTCCCTGCACTACATTGTGCTATGAGTAACACACTACTGTGCGCACTACTTCCCTCAACAGAGAATTGATATTCTTCGATACTCCTACAGTGTGCCACTGCAGATGTAAAGGCACTTCCCCCCTTCACAAAGGGGGGATGCCCATCGTAAGGCCTTGGAGGTTTCTCTCAACCTCCCGGAGACCCACCACTGGTACTGCCAGATCTGCTACAACCAGGATGCCTCTGCGACGTGTTGGTACCGGTATATCAGCCGAGTGCACTGCTCCCTTGTCTGCATGTTGAAAACAATACATCTGTTAAAACTCTTTTACACACCCAAAAAAAATATATATACATCAAAAACTTTAAAAACAGAAACTAGACAAGGTATGGCTCATTCCCTTACCTGACTCATTCCAGTCTTCCCCCGTAGGAAAAATCAAGTCCATATTCCTGCGGAAATCTACATCACCATAAGGGAAGTCCTCTATCTGGAGGTACTACCATCCCAGCTAGGCAAAGAAATCACCAATAAAATGGAACTCTGACTCTGACACTAGCCTTGGAGATAGACTAGTCCACCTTTCCATCCTAGGTTCATCCACTGGTCGTACCACCAGTGCTATCTGAGGCTGCATCTGAGGGATGTGCTCTAGAAAAAATGAGACCAAAAATGAGCCATAACCGAACTGCTTCTGACCAGTCCTCCACCGTAAGATATGTTCCTTCACATTCTGAAGGAACGCTGCACTCCAGTTGAACAGTGTTGGTTCTAAACACTGAACACCATAATCCACCTGTGATCTTGATGCCAAATGAGCGCTATTGCTGCCTGTCACGCTCGTGATAGAGAATAAAATAGACCGGAGAGGCAGATCTCGAATATCCTTGATAGGGATTCTGCCCCCTACCAACCTTGCTCCTGGAATGTAGTGGCATGCTGGATACACGTCCACTTGCTCAGGTAATTCCCTCTGCCCAGTGAAAGATATGGGGACCCCTCTTTTTGAGAGGCCGGTCAAAAAGTACATGTCTTCTAACTCGATGGTTAAAAGTTGTGTACTAATACGGAATCCTTGTTCTGCAACATCCCAGAAGCTAATCATATGCTCGAGCAATAACATCTCTCTCTTCATTTTTTGCAACTTGAAAAACTTGAGCAAGCCACAAGCTTGTAAAGTGGCCCATGTACGAGGACTTCGTAGGGCGGCTAAGTCATCCATCTCATGCTCTCTCTCTTTCCATTCAATCATGATTGCCGAAGTTACCTACAAAACAAAAAAATCAAGAAATTCGTTATTTCCACGTTTTGGCAATTTCGACGATTTTAAAAAGCAATTTAAAACATGAAATAAGATTCTCACATCATCTAAAAGCAACCACTCACTCTTTTTGACCACCACGCCCTCCCCTAAACATTTAACATTTATCAAACATTGATGAAAACGTTTTAAAAATTAAAAACGACTTTGGGGGTTGCGTGGGCACTTGGGAGGATTTTTTATGAGTTATTTTACTAAAAACAACCTATCTAATTGACCACAAGGATGTTGACATCTTAACCATCCTTCTTTAAATCATTTTTTGTAAAAGAATTCCCCTTTTCCATTAGTTTTTGAAGGAGGCCGATTTAGTTCTAATTGGGGCGACTTAGGGCTTCATGTTTTAAAATAAATAATGCTATGAAAATAGATGTAAAACCATGCAATTGAGAGAGCAAGAGACGGAAACCTACCTGGCTCAAACGGTGAGCAAAACGGTGGACTGTAGCTCTGGCACCGAGAAAAAAAAAATCTGCTTCAAAATGAGATTCTCCACTACTCCAAAAATCCTTGCAAATGAAATGGTAAATGAATTTTCAAATCAATTGTTATTTATAAAATTTCATTTTTTATAAGGTATGGTCATTTTTGGGTTTCTCTAATGATATAATGGCTTCACTAAACCCTGGTTTGTAGCTCTGGCATCACAGGTTTCCTGGCAGTTCTAATGAATTATTCACCTTCTCGCACTTATGAGCATAGTCTTAGTTCATTCTCGAGCTCGAAAATATGAGAAAGTAACCGGGTAAACTTTTATCTCTTTTTCGAACCCGTACAAATACGAACACACGAAAAAGGAACCCCCCTGGAGTCTCCTTTAAACCCTTTTCAGACTCTCTAAATATGAAAATATTGTCGAGTGATCTTGCTTCCTTTCACAATCGTTAAAAGGTCAGAAAGAGCATCTTTCAAGCGACAGTTTAACCCTTTTTTTCTCTCGTTGGACTACTGTACGAAAAAGGAACGGAGAGAGTTCTCTTTTAAGTATTTTTCCAAACTCTATAATCCCGAAAAACATTCGAGTTTTCTGTCTTTGGACTCGTTAAAACACACATTGACAGGCCCATATGGGATTGAACCCTTACTTCTTCTGGTTCGTTAAACAAAGGAAGAGGGACTTACCGAAGGTGAGTTATATCGAGCATGTGTTATCCTCCTCGAGCTCATTAAATCAAAAAGAGGTACTCATCTATCTGGATGGGGGAAAAATTGAAAGGAGCAAGCCAAGCAGTCTCTTGAGAACATCATCCAACACTTCTTAGAGTCGCCCTTGAACACGGCACTTTGTCATTTGCACATATCATAATCCGCTGAACCTCTTCACTGAGGCGATCCTCTGAGTTCCTTTCACTCCTTTGGGTCACCTAACGTGAGTCACGATACCCACTGCATAGTTTTCGTCCATGTCATGTTTTGATGTTGTGCCTCAGTGTTCAAGGGAAGTATCTGCCTCGAGAGTCAGCCATCCCAAATATATTTCTTCAAAACCTATGTCATTCCATATCCATTTGATCTACCAATCATATCTCCATGTTCGTTTCATGTTGTTGATGGGGGATACATCAAGGCCCTCCCTCGACGAGTCTATTCCTATTGACTCCAACACATTATCTGGGAATCAGACTTAGAAACCAGTTAGTACTTTGGGACCTGCATGCCTCAATGGCAGGCCTCCTCACATTCAACAGCAGGTTTACATCATTGACCTCTGATCGAATGATTCCATGGGTTTTCAACTTCAGCTCATCTACTCACATTCACTGGAATGTACTAGGGTACCTTGGGAATCATTGACATTAATGGTGATCTCCCTCACACTTGTTAACGGTTCACACCATTGACCGTTAATCAAGTGGTTTCTGCCATGTTCGACATCAAGCCATCTATTCACATGGTCAGATTCGTACCATATTGGGATTGGTAAGAAGACCCTGGGTTGAGCGATCACTTTGATATATTCTTTTCCCAGGCTGTGAAGGAATTTCTATTTGGACAAAAAACACATACACTCTAACATAGATCCACTTTGTATTGGTCGTGGCTATGTCTTCTCATCTCGTAGATCCACTGTGTATTCTTCGTGGCTACGATTAGTCCAATTCATCAAAGTATAGATCCACATTGTATCTTCGGTGGCTATACCTTTTTATCAATACAATTATGGATCCGCAGTGTATTTTATGGCTACCATATCTTGCAAAGTCTTGATCCCCAAGCATAGGTATGCCTACCTTGGGTTTTGAAATATGTCATGATATTTGTTGGATGTTTGTGTGCAGCTTCTGTTAGGTTCTCCAAGTCTATACCCTGGCTTGGACATCTACAAAGTATTTCAGTTATCAGTTGACATCTTCTAACTTCATACTTTTGGGGGCAATCTGTTACACGTCAAAATTACTCAGTTGGATAAAGTGTCGCATGTTCCTCTCAATTGTCGTAAGTGTCGCATCTTCCTTACAACTTTTGCAAGTGTCGCAAGTTGGTTACAAGTGTCGCAAATGATGTTTGAACATACTTCCATGTCAACGACACTAAGGAGACACTTATAGCATCTCATATGCTTGATTTGAAGAAGGAGAACTGGTTTACTGAAGACAAATAACTCTTGACACCTGAAGAGGGTTCTGAAACAAAGGTTTTGAGGGGGAGCGCTCCCCTATATTGGCCTTAGGAGTGCTGGCGCTCCCCTACAAGGCTTCAGGAAGCATTATAATGCTCCCCTTCCCCCTCCGAAGGAGCGCTGCTCATCTTGAAAGCGTTGGCGCCCTCCCAAATCTTGCCAGGGAGCACTACAGCGCTCTGATGCCCCTTCTAATGGAGCACTGCCTAATCTGAGGCAGTAGTTGGCCCGTTGAGGAGAATAAGGGGAGGATCTTTCAAGATTAGGAGGCATTTGTATCCAATTTCTTGGTTTCATCAAGAGATCCCTGATCTAAGGAGAAGGTTCCCAACTTGTTCTAAAGATAACTCAAGAGGTTAAGCTTGTCTTAACCTATATAAACAGGCTCTAAGATGGTGGAAAGGGGGAAGAACTTCTAGCATGAAACCTATGATCTTGGAGAAAACACACAGTCAGCCAGAAGAGAGTGATCAGTGAAGCTGTCGTTATCCAAGTTGTGGATCTTTCAGGCAAGGGTTAGATGAAGAGGACTTGACGAAGTTGTCGCATTCGCATCTATGATTGTAAGTACTTCTATCGTTATTCTCATTAATATGACATGCTTGGCCTGTTTCTTTCTAGTTTGTGTCTAATGTCACATGAACTTATCATTAGTTGATAAATCTGTTTTCAATCTAATATCAATAGAGTAGGAAGTGGTTGTATCTTGTTTGTCTACAGAACTCAGTGAGGAGAAAAGGATTGGGGCGCAACTCGAAGTGTGCAGGGACAAACGTCGATAAAGAGGTACTTTTTTCATCCTTCTTTCTCATGTGTTAGTTTAGATAGATTTGAAAGGAATTCAATGTCCACGTTAAGCATTTTCTGTCTAGAGTTAGGTTCAAGCTCTTAGAGGCGATCTACCTGTCCGCAGGGAGATTTTCCTACAACACCCCTGAGTTGGGACTAAGCTCCACCGGGCAAGGTAATCCTAGGCTAGGCAAGGTCAACGGAAGACACATAGTTTATGAGGAAGGATTCTCTCCTAGGAGCCACTTATGCCCACTTCTCATAGACTCTCATTCCCCACATGCATATCCCACCCCAGTAGTATACACCTTCACTATCAGCAAGACAGTCCTTTGGCTGCTAAACCTCCCTTGCCTTGGGCTTCAACAACAGAACAAACCAGAATTCTCCGAGCTCTATTGCAGCTATAGGACTCCTTCCAGGAATTCTTACTTCCTCTATTCACTCTCTCACCTGGAGAGAGTTTCTCATAGGATTGACAACCTACTTCTTCAACCACAACCACCTCTCTCACCTAGAGAGAGTATTGCACATAGGCCTAACAACCAACTTCTTCAACTCCATTCCAACATAAGGAGGACAACAAGGCTCATCAAGGAACAAATGATGGTAGCCAATCACACTCAGCCTAGGGACTGCATGGTCACAACATACCACAATTATAAAACACATGGAATAGACAATTTCTCAAGTCTGACATAAGACACGATTTGGCTTCAGAGGCGTGTGGCTATGCAGAGGTCCAATGTAGAGAAAAAATGATTCTTGGGAAGGATTCCAGTGAACTCAGGTGGGGTATGGAAGGTTCACAGAACGAATCAGACAATATATTTAGGGTCTCAGGTGCATGTGTGAACTTCGTAAAGGATGAATACAAAGGCCACATAATTCACGGGAATACACCAGTCAACTGTCGGTTCTGGTTTTCAGGATTGCATGACAAGAAAATTAAGCATAGGTCATTCACGGACTCCCAACGGTTCAGACATCTGACAATAGAATGGAGGATGAACCCCCATCCCATATCAATTCTTGGATTAATTGCATGTGACTGGGTTGACACATGTCTCCCATGAAGTTGCATGCACTGCATCAAGTACATGTTCCCTTTTTTCACACGTTGGAGATGCATGTGTTGCCCCTCCCATGACTTAGGATAAAAATAACAAGTTTTTCACATAGCTTTGGAATAATAATAAATTATTATTCAAGGACTTAATCCCTCAAGATTATCCCCTCCTCGAGCTGTTCATCACCCTCTCCCTTACCCATTATGTGGAATCTTAGTCCCCCATCACTCTTTCTTCATGATCAGTCGACACACAACGATGTTTATATATTATTAATGTTCTACATATTACAATTGAAAAAATAGGCTCATGTCCTTTAACACTTAGGCTCTCCGGCCGAATAAACACATAAGCCTACCATCTTATCAATACCTAGCTCACCAACCTACAAAACATGATTACAGCAGGGCTCGTCCTTAGGGATATTGCAATTCCCTCCCCTCATTTTTGCACTGTCCTCAATGCAACTTTCACACAACATCAACAAGATTTTGAAAATATTCAAAAAGATGCGGGTATTTTTCTCGGATAACATCCTCATGCTCCCATGTCGCGTCCTCAAGGCTGTACGATGTCCATTGGACCTTTACAAGCCCTATGGCTCGATTACAAAGCTGTTTTATTTTTTGGTCCACCTAAATCACATTCCAATCAATAACATGATTATCGTCAGGTATATATTTCCTAAGTAATGAAACATGAAATACATTATGTACATTCAAGGATGCAGGTAATGCAAGCATATATGCAACTGACCCAATCCTTTCTAGGATTTCAAATGGCCCAAAAAATCCAGATGCCAACTTGGTGCAGTTCCACAGCTTCAGGGAACTAATATTGGCTTTTACTTTGAGGAAAACATGGTCACCCACTTTAAATGCTCCGTGGGTTCTATTTTTATCAACATAACTTTTTTGCCTGTCTTGGGAAACATTGAAATTTTGGTTATTTTTTAGCATTTGTTCTTCCATTTCCTCGAGAAACTCTAGCTCAACTACTACCCTATCAACTAGATTATCCCATCTCACTGGAGTATTTCACTTTCTGCCATAAAGTGCTTCAAATGGGATCATCTTCAACGATGCTTGATACCCATTGTTGTAGGTGAATTCTATCAGGGGTAGGTAGTCTTCCCATTTAGATGGTTTGTCCATCACATACATCCTTATTATGTCTTCTATCACTTGATTCACCTACTCTGTCTGCCCATCAGACTCGGGATGATAGGTTGTATTGAAGTTCAGATTCGTTTCGAACACCTTGAATAAAACTTTCTAGAAATTTGAGGTAAATTTCGGGTCTCTGTCAAACACAATTGTCTTGGGAATTTCATGCAATTGTGCCACTTCCATCATAAAAATATCAAAAACATATGTTTCCTTGCAAGTAGTCTTTAATGAAATAAAATGGGAAGCTTTCATAATATTTTCCACCACCACCATGATTGAATCATGTTTCTTTCCTATTCTGGGCAATCCCGTGATGAAATCCATTGTCACCACTTCCCACTTTCTCTTAGGAATGGGTAATGGTTGCAGCAATCCTGCTGGGTGTCTGTGCTCAGCTTTAACCTTCCGTCACTCCATACATCTACTGATGTATTTAAAAATCTCTTTCTTCATGCCTGGCCAAAAGTAATCGCTCTTTATTACTGCCACAATTTTCTGATATCCAGGGTGTCGTGCATAAGGTACATTATGCATCTCCTGAAAAATCGCAAGTTTCAAATCCTAGACATTAGGTACATAAATTATGTTCTAGTATAGAAGTATTCCATTAGTTTCCAATTTATAAATCTCCACTTTCTTTGGCATCTTACCCTACTATAGCTTTTCTACCAAATCGATGTACTGCAAATCTGTATTTGCAGCCTCCAAAATTCTTTTTTTAATATCAGTTCGGTACATGTTGATGGTTGTATCATGTAATTCATGCACTCTCTTGTTGAGTGCATCAACCACTTTGTTCTCCTTCCCTTTGATATGCTTTATATCAAAATTGTACTCATAGAGAAACTCCAGCCACCTACTATGTCTAGCATTCAAGGTTGGATGATCAAATAAGTACTTCATACCGTTATGGTATGAACCTAGTTCGAACCTCCTTCCCATGAGGTAATGTATCCATTTCTTTAGACCATGTACTATGGCTTCCAACTCCAAATCATGAGTTGCATAGTTCCTTTCGTGTTCTTTCAACTTTCTGGATTCATAATAGATTATGAATCCATTTTAACTGAGGACTCCTCCCAGTCCTTCTTTGCATGCATTTGTGCACACAAAAAAATATTCATTTTGATATGTGATCCTTAGGATTGGAGCATTGGTTAACAGTTTCTTTAATCGATGAAAGGTTTTCTCACAATCCTCTGTCCACTAAAACATCTTCTCCTTCCTTTGCAAGGAAGTGATAGGGTGATATATCCTCGAGAACCCCACTATAAACTTTTTGTAATAATCAACTAGACCCATAAAGGATCTGAATTTTGTCACATTATTTGGCACTGACCATTCTTTAATGGCCTCAATATTCTGAGGATCTACAACTATCCCGTCCTTCGAAATAATATTCCCCAAGTAATGGACCTGCTCTTGATAAAACAAGCATTTTCTCAATCTGGCATATAGTTGGTGCTCTCATAGCACCTATAACACCATCCTAAGATGTTTCTCATGCTCTTCCTCTGAATTGTAATACACCAAAACTTCATCTAGGAAGACTATGACAAACTTGTCTATATAGTCCCTCAACACATCATTCATTAAGCACATAAAAATAGTGGGTGTGTTCGACAGTCCAAACGACACCACTGTGAACTCGTAATGACCATACCTTGTTCTAATGGGGGTATTTATGATGTCTTGATCCTTTATCCTTACCTAGAAATATCCCAACCTGAGGTCTATCTTTAAAAATATCTTCACATCCTTCAACTGATCGAAGATGTCATCAATCCTTGTCATAGGATATTTGTTCTTTATGGTTCCTTTATTCATCTATTTGAAATCAATGCACAATATCAACGTCCCGTCCTTATTCTTTACGAATAGGACTAGGAAACCCCAAGGTGACACACTTGGGCATATACACCCCTTCTTCAGAATCTCTTCAAGTTACAATTGCAACTCTTTCATCTCTCGCGTACTCATTTTGTAAGGATCTTTTGACACTGGGCATTAAGTTTATAGAGAAGTCAATACCTCTTTTCAAAGGTAGTCCTGGTACCTCCTGGGATACATCCTCAAACTCCTTTACTACTACATGATCTCTAATACTTGACACCTTATCCTTAGGTGTTTCCTCCACATGGGCTGCAAATAATGACATCCTTTCTTGTAGCACTTCTTCAACGGCATTGTCGAGATTTCTCTGATAGAAATAGCTCTGGTAATTTCTTGGACTATTCTCTGATTCCCTTCCACATTCAGGCAAGTGAATTCCTTATTATGTCAATCCAATATGGCATGGTTTTGTTCCAACCAATCCATCCAAATTATACAGTCATAAAAACCTAAAGGCATAACATTCAATTCAGCCTTTGTGCTCTGTCCATTCATGTCCACAGGACAGGACTTAACCAAATCAGTGACCTTCCTCTTGGTTCATGTATCCAGTTGCACTAACCAAGACTTTTCATGTTTTATTCTTGAAAAATGAAAATTTCCACCACTCTAGGATATATATAACTATGTATAGCCCCTGAATCAATTAAAATAGAAAATGGTTGGTTGTTAATCATATCTTCCACTTCAATCATGTGCGATTGATATTCAACTTGCTTGTTGTCTAGGGCTGCATAGATCCTTGGAATTCTGTTGCCCATGTCCTCCATTGTTTCATCCTACTGTACATTGTGGAAAAATCTCACTTTATCATTTTTGTGGGGGCAATATCTGTACCTATGGTTTTCTTTAAAACCCCAACATTCCATAGGTGGAAGTCTTGGTATTTTCCCACCTACTTCAACCTTCCTGGGCTCTCTAAAAGATGTATGTCATGGAGGACTGTTTATGAAAAAGGGTGGCTTGGTTCCCTTCTTCCTTTGATCCATCTTGAATTTCTTCTTGTCTTTCCAAGCCTTCCAGAAAGTAGGCTTCTCTCTTTGCTGCTCATATAAGCATTTTTCTCTTCTTATCATTTCTTCCATAGTTTTTGGGTCATTATACTAGATCTTGTCCCCAAAGGAAGGTGGAATTCCACTCATATACCTTTGAATCTTGACAGTATCATCCTTGATGAAAGGAACATACTTTAGTAATTCCAAAAACCTTCATTCGTATTCATCAATGGTCATGCTGCCCAGTTTGAGTTCAAAGAACTCTTTCATATTTCTGTCATAATATTTTTTAGTCAAGTATTTCTTCTCAAAATACCTCTTGAATTCCTTCCAAGTGATATCTTTCTCTATGATGTTTTTTACCTACACAAGTTGATACCACCACATGGATGCCTTTCCCTTCGGTTGATACATTGTAATTCTTCCTTCTGCATGAGAGGAATAATTCCGTAGTTGGAAATATTTCCTCATGCCGAGAAACCATGTTTCAACATCTTCCTCTTTCTTGTGTTCTCCATCAAACGTTGGAGGCTCAATCTTGTTCATTTCACCTTTTAGTTCATTCACTCTAGATCTCATGTGATTTATGGTAGGAGATGGGCTTGAACTATTGTGTGCCCTCCTCTTGGAGTGACCTTGGGAGTGATGATGGTGTTTACCAACACTCCTTGATCTTCTTCCCTCAGAAGTCAATTGACTCCCTGTTTTGTTCGACTCTCTCTCCTGGTCCAATTTCTTTTCTATTCTCTCCATACTCTTCTTCAACTTTAAGTTGAATTCACCTTGTTTATCCTGAGATTTCGTGAGATTTATGTTATCTGTTTGGTGATTTTGGGCATATTTCTGCAATTTTTCAATGATCTTCATCATATGCCCTTCCTTATCTATCTCTTCTCCATGCCCATTGGAGTTCGACCCTTCAACTCCCAAATGAACATCCATTACTTTTTCTTCATTCTCTAAACTGGAAGCATTCTTTGCATCCTCCATTCTTTCACTCTATTCCAACTCTATTCAGTTTTGACACTCTTTAACTTCTATAAACATAATCCGCAGACAATCAGAATTCATCAGGCCATCATTTCTTAAAATCAAATCCCACAGAATTCATAAACCAAGTCTGAATCAAGAAAATGTTAAGATTTCATGAGTTTTCCAAGCTCCGTTCAACTCTATAACAATCCTTTGGTCTCTAGCCCCTTATCTCTTCATCCCCAACCCACGTGATTGCGGGTCATGACCACTCTCTTAGCAAAAGGGGCACTTCACAACCTCACATTTCGGAAGGTTTCAAAGAAATTCACAAGAACTTCTTGAATTTTGGACTGACGAACTTACGAAGTAGAGAGGATCAACCATTCACGTCTGCCCAACATCCAATGGTTGGCACTCACTGTGGAACCTCAGGCATTTGAGTTCTGGTACTTTGTAACTTCAGAAGATTTCACATCCGCACACCCTAAACACTTCCACGTCACCTCAGGTGACATCATTACCTTACATCACTTAATGTTTTACCAATTGTGGGGGCATGAAATGGTGGTTTTGGAGTAACCCTCCCTTCATTTCACAATTCTCCTGACACTGACACATAACCCCTCAGTGAAACCATGGTTTGGATTGCGGGACTGCCTTGGATAATTGTCTTTCGTGCAACTTGGGTCCCCAAAATGTATCCTGGTCATTTTTCTTGATGTATCATAATCAACGCCACTATGGGTCCTCTGAACCTTAACTATGTTACATAAACTTGGGCCCCACTAACCCTATTCACACAAGATGTCACATGGAGGAATAATAGCGATGTCATCTAGCCCCACCATGACAATTCTTTCACTTCAGAACTTCAGAGTTCAGGATTTTGTGAAACAACACATCCCACTTCTTCTGACAGTCGAATTCCCAAAATTATAATATGTTCTTCTGCTTGATCTAATGGTCAAGCTCTTTTCTCCAGATCTATAGTGTAGATCTCCCTTAGGACTTCGGGGTTTTGGGTTAAGGGTGTTTATGCCTCCGCACACCCCGCTTCTCCCGATTTGCAAACTTTGAAGGGCTTCCAGGATAACCCTCTTGTACCTTCTCTATATCTCACAGTCGTACTAAATTTACTTTCTATCCAAACAGATCCTACAATGTAGAATAGACTCTGTTACTCTGTGGATTTCCAAAGGAATTCACGGCTAACTGCCTCACAACACTACCAAATCTGACGATCGTGAAGGATTATCCTTCTTTCAACAGATCCTATGGCTCCAACATCCCAAGTTTTTAGTGCTCTCTCTCTCTCTATGGTCAAATACCATGCCGCCTATGGTTTTATTCTAGCGCTACTCCTCCTCAGCTTTGTAACACGACCAAGTAACCCCTTGGCACTCAGAAACATTCTAAGGTTTGAAATTGGTTGCATCCGAACACCTCCACTTCAAAACTTGGTTATAAATACCACTTATCTGGCCCATTCAAGTTCAACATTGAAAACATGGCTCTAATACCATATTGTAATTTCCCCGATCATCAACCCACTTGCTGAAAAACACTACTTCACAGAAACATTCTCATACTTAAATATATAACATGCATTATTTATAAATAATAAGAATTAAATCAAATTAAGACATTTGATGTGGATTTACTATTGTCATACAAACTTAAACAGAATTAACAACAATTCAAACTTACAACAAAATACATGGTAATATTACAAGCTGTTGGACACACCTACAACACTTAGAGGGGGGGATGAATGAGTGTGGGGATCTTTTTCCCAAAACTTCCCTCTTACCAAAAACTCATTAGTTATCATTCGACATTTACTCATTACTCATTGTTGTCATTAATAGTTAGTTAGATGTGAATACATATCAGCAACATATATCAGTAATATGTCATCAACAAATCATCTCCACAAGGAACACAAGGAACACAAGATGTATGTACAATTTTTATTTTTATTATGGACTTCAATCTGGGGGTTTTTCAACAACAACTAAATAGATTAAAACTCTACAAGAGAACCATATCTATATGCAAGACTCATCTTACATTCTCAGAACCAACTGAGATGAGGCAACAATCCTCAACATATATCAATCTGTACCATAAACAAGAGCATAAACCATGCACCAACCTGTGCCAAACAACTTGTAATCAACTTGTACCATAAACAAGTGCATCCAACCATGTACCTAGTATATACCAATCATGTATCAACTACTCATCAACAATGACTCATTAATATGTACCAACATCATCAACTATACAGCTCATGTATGTGCCAACTCATCAACTACTTGTCTCAACCAGGACAAGTTTTGGATTAGTCAACAACCTTAACTTGAAATAATCATAACTTTGTAAATGTAATGAATAAATATCTAAAACTGATACACAATATTCTTCAATTTGTTTTATGTAATTCCTCCAAGTGTCACTACTTGTAACCTCTCAAAAAATGAGTTATAGCAAAAATGGTATACCTTGTTGAATTTTGGATTACTCTAGAGAGCGACCTTGTAGAGTGTGCCCCGTATGGAATATTTTTTGAATCGATATGAAACTATTATAAATCATACTAAAGATTGTAATCTAACCAACACAATTTTTCTCACTGAATTTGTATCTGTTATGAAGAAGTTATGACATTTTTACCCGAAACACCTGTTTTAGACAAGTTTCGGGACTAGCCACAAACCCTATTTTCCACAGAGTGTATCTCCAAAAATAAAACGACCCACAAGATGAATTTTTTACCACATATAATTGGATATGTTTCCTCAATGGAATATCAATCCCATAGTTGGAATCATTATATAAAAAAAATTATTGCGAAAATGGTGAGATGACCTGTAAATAACATACCTTAGAAAGTATCATGAAAAGAATTTATCCTTCCTTCAATTCTGGCCCTCTTTTCTTCACATTCCTTCTGAAATTTGGATTATATATCCTTGGTTACCTCATTCATCTATATATATTCAATATTCTCAAGTGTTCCACACCAAAAATTCTCAAGAAGCTCTCACAAGAAGCTCTCCATCAATA
>CBVK0100604760.1:0-10829 GCA_900067695.1 Picea abies | reverse complement strand
GACATAAATAAAATAACATTACTAATATAATATGCCCCAATTAAGGGGTAATGAGCCAATATTAGGGCTTAACAGTATGTTATGACATGTTTGGATATGGTTCCATACCTAGAGGTCATGATAGGAAACTACACCATGACAAATACTTTCTACATAGTTGACCTCTTAGATATAGATGCATTGTTGGGGGTATAGTAGCTATATTCATTAGGAGATATTGGGTTCAACTATCAGACATTGACCATGAGTTTCATAGATGCCATCGGGTCAAGAGTAGTATTGAGTGGTATGTCTATAGGAGAACCTACAGAAATATCAACAAAAAGGATGGAGTGGATCTTCCGCAGTGATGTAGCATATGCAGCAAATTGTCTGATCACCACCTGAAAGGATTCAAAGGAAAGAGAAAATTACCATCCATAGATCAGAGATATTTTGAGTCAGTTCGAGCCATTGTTTGGGCCAATACCACCAGGGAGTCCACCTAATAGAGGGTTCAAGCATACTATTGATTTGGAGGTAGGTTCTACACCTGTGATCATCACGCCCTATAGACACCCCAAGAGATTCAAGGATGAGATCGAGAAAGGAATCAAGGAATTGCTTGCGATGGGGCACATCATGCCCAACATGAGTCCTTTTGCTTCTTCAATCATATTGGTACTGAAGAAATATGGCACATTGAGGATGTTCATAGACTACAGATCCCTTAATAAGAAGAAGATCAAGAACATGTACCCCATTCTGTGCATAGATGAGATGATGGATGAGATACATGGGGCAGTTTTCTTCACCAAAATTGATCTACGATTAGGATATCATAAAATCAGCATCAGAGAGAAGGACATTTTGCGCACTTTGAGTTTTTGTTCATAACGTTTGGATTGACCAATGCACCAACCACATTTTAGTCATGCATGAATCACATCTTCAGGGAGAAGCTGAGGAAGTACATTTTGGTATTCTTCAACGATATTTTGATTTACACTAGGAAATGGGATGAGCATTTGGCACACTTGGAGGAGGTCTTGGGAATTATGAAGACATAATCATTACATTCCAAGGAGTCCAATTCTGAATTCAGGATGAGAGAACTATTGTACTTGTGGCATCTCATTAGTGAGCATGGAGTACAGGTTCATCGGGAGAAGATCAGGGCCATTCTAGATTGGCCAACACCCAAGAAACTCTCAGAGTTGAAGGGATTCTTTGGGTTATGAAGTTACTACAAGAATTTTTTCAGGGGTTTTTCATAGTTAGGGGCACCACTCATAGATCTAACCAAGAAGGTTTCTTTTGAGTGGGGTTGGCCCTTGACCAAGTTTTGAGGATTCTTGGTAATGTTTCACTTGATTTTGGGACTTCGACAGGTTGTCGAAGGTGGAGCTTAAGAAGAATCAGAAATCACGGGATCTTGGCCCCTTTTAGGGCCCTTTTTGGGATTTGGGATTATGTAACGAGTATGGGGATGTCAGCCCATGGGTTTACCCATGTTTAGGCCTATTTTATAAAGTATGAATAGATGTCTAGGCAATGTAAGAAGTAGTAGTTGCAAATTATGCTAAGTGATAAGGAAGAGCATATCTTTGTGATATTAGGCTATGTGCTAAGTATGGATTGTAGATTCTTCGTGCATACTATGTGAAACTTGCAAAGCTAAGTGAAAGTGGTTGTAATAGATTGTGGAAGTCTTTGTGTTGTAATGCATGGAAGGAGGATCTAGCGAGGTGCACAGATCTCCTGTCCTCAGTGGAGTGGAACTTGGATGCTCTGTGCCTATAAGAAGCTTGACCCAAGATAATATAGAAGAGAAGAGTTGGTGGACATAGCCCTAGAGAGAGGGTGAATCATGTACATGTCATGTTTCCTTGCTTTGTGCAATGTATTAATGTGCTTAGTGCTTTAATATAGATGAATGATATGTCTATGCTTAGTGCTTAATAATATGGATGGATGTTATATATGACTTATATACATGTTCTTAGTGTTGAATATGTTAAGATATGATATGTTTCATCATGCTAAGTGTTGTTATATGTTATATCTGGTTGAATACTACAATGCTCTGTAATTAGGGTTTAACTGCGTTGTAACTAAGAACTGAATATCAATGAATGTTAACTTCTGAGTGCCTTGATTAGTATCACAGATCTGTGTCCCAGCTAAGGTTGCATACACTGGAGTCCTGCAACCACCCTTGCCTCTACCTTGAGTGAGACTTAATCTTCTCCGCAGGTTTTTCCGAAAGGGTTGGTAGTTAGGGTTTTGTTGGTGCGTTGTTGTAGCATTGAACCCTGGGTCTACCCCTATGCCAACAAATGGTTCCGTTGCCGAGACATGAAACTGTGATTGTTGGAAACTGAGGAAGAAGAATCTTTGTGTGAAGATCCGACCTAAAATTGCGAAAATGTTGTGCATAGATCTGTCGCTCTAGTGTGCAGTATTCTACTTGATTTGTGAAGCTCTGTGCTAAAGAAAGAAGTCTAATCTGAAGAAAAGAGGTAAGATCTGAATGTTTTGTGCTCTGATAAAGGTAATAATAGTGAAAAGTTTTAGATCTGGAATCTTTGTGCTCTGTAGAAGTAAGATAAGTGGAAATTTTTGTTTCTAGAGTATGGATCTAGGTATGTTTGATAAGATTTGTCCTAGCTTGAAAACTAGGGCACTAATAGATGAAAGAATATTTGATATGAGTAGATCTGATAAGAATAGTGAAATATATGTTATACCTATGTATAGAGAGAATGTTTGGACTAACAAATGGATGCAAGATCCTATAAATAATTTTTTGCAGGTTAGCTACTATGATCCTAGCGCGCATAATAGAAAAGGGTGGGGATCATTTAAGAGAAAGAGAGCATTAACTCTTTGTTACAGTTGAATAAAACCAGGACATATTGCTAAGGAATTCCCTGGAAGAATACTTAGTTGTCTTTGTTGTAAATCTATGGATCACGAAGTTTTAGATTGCCCTAGAATGATTGCTAAGGTTGAAAGGATGAATATGAGACAAGAATACCATGATAAAGGTCAAGCAACTGAAACCAAGACAGAACCCTAGAAAGAATCAGAGAAATTATTGCTACAGATGAAAGAAACCCTGAATGACCACCGAAATGTCAGCTTATCAGAGATCTTCAAAGAAAAATAATGCATAGAAGCAAGAATAGGAGACTTCAACATTGACTATGTTCTGGATGAAGAAACACAGGTGAATATTAAAACGGAAAGAACTTGGAAAACTTTAGGAAATGCTACTATGATTCCTTCATTGAGAGGAATAGAATTATTCAGAGGAAAGTTGATAACCCTATGTGGAAGACTTACCAGGATATCTATGAGTGCTCATGGAACTTCGACAAAGGAATAATTTGAAGTTGTTAAGTTTATTGGGAACAACGCTCCATTTTATATGTTATTAGGAAAAATTTGGATAGAAAAAAATTAGGCCAGAAGGAAAGAAGAAGAAGTCTTAGAACAAAAGAAGCAAGAATTGAAAGATTTCATGACTAGGAGGATTGCACACTTGATTAAAGAACAAGAGAAAAGATCGAAGATATTTGAAACCAAAGATTTGAATGTCAAAGTTGCAAGAACACCAGAAGAGTTCTAGAATATTGCAGTACCTATTCCAGACACAGACGAAGTATTACCCCTGATTTCTAGGAAAGAATCTCAACAACAAGAAGTTACTTTGCTAGAATGAGATAAGAATCAGAATGGAAAAAGGAATTCTGAGATGAAGCTCACTGGAAAGAAGGATAGAAAACTAAGTAAGAAGAGATATAAGATAGAAAAGTTATAGAAGGTTCCCAAGGGAACATCGTAGAAGGAAAATTTTCAAAATTGGAACTTTGTCAGGATACCAGATCAATGTCACATGGAACTTCTCCATGGTGAAGCAATATAGCCATTGGAACAGTATAATTGTTTGAATGATGGCCCGAATGGGTAAAAAGGAATTTATGGTTAGACAACTCACTACCAGACTGTTAGTACCACGTAGTAACAGACAGAACTTAGTTAATGAAGGCTTCTCGTCCGATTGAAGAGATTTGTTGCCAAGTTATCTATTTATCCCATCGATCCATGCACCAAGAAAAATTTTGCTAACCGTGCATTTGAGCCCGCGGATTAGTTGATTCTTGCACAGTGATCATCGCATTATTTCCATATATCCTATTGCATTGATAGATTTCTCTTTGAACCTGAGATTTTCAACCCCAAGCATGTATGTCAGACAAGTTCAGCACTGCAGAGAAAATTGTCGAGGAAGTGCTCATCGACCTCATGACTGAAAGAGTAATTTTGATGTTTGTAGGTATACAAGAATCATCAATGAGAGGAGTGAAAGCCTCTCTGTTGACTACTCGTGGATCGGGGCCATCCCAACCGGCGGCAGAGAAGAGAACCAAGTATAGAGATGACTTAGCCAATGTGAAGTTGATCCCATCCATACTACCCGACTACATCCCGCCTTTGGCTGGCGTGGTGAGTCGAGATAGTGCACCAGGATAATTCAAGTAGATCATCGTTACTATGTACCTCCCGAAGGTGATATGCCCAGTTCAAGCACAGCAGGACAAGATCGCAGTGTTGAATTTCAGTGACTTCAACCTCGGGGATTAAAAGAACTATAATATGATCACCCTGTATAAGTACCTAACCAAGGCAAAGGGGAAGAATTAAAAGATAATCCCCCAGCCATGGATTGTTAACCTCGCATAGTACACCCTGTTGAATGTCATGAAAATCCCACACTTTGGAAGGCATTGGGAAGTCAATGCATGTGTCAATCTACTACTATCATGTTACCATGGTGGTTATTTATGGCTAGACCTCCGTATTATAGTCTATATGACATTGATCCATAGGATCATAGGGTTAGTATGAAAGGAACTGATCCACAAGAGTTTTATCTAGGAAAATCCATAGATTGTGCACTAGAAAAAAGATCAAGGATACATACGGTGATGTGGAGAAGGAGACGTGAGGCTACAAGGTAGCCTCCATCTAGAATGGCACAATCTGCCTCACCTATAAGTTAATTGTAGGAAAGTTAGTAAGGAAGAACAGACCTACGTAGGTCACAAGCTTTGTTGTTGACCTCGCGGGAAAGTGTGTAGAAGGTTTACATATGAACTGGGCGAAGTACCTGGTGAATCAGTTGGAGCTATATTGTCGTGAAGCACAGGATTAGGGCTTCGAGTTGCACTTCAACTAGCTCCTAATCCTTATCATCTTTGTTGCCTAGGATATGTCGAAAGGTGTGACCTTCCTGAATATTGAACCA
Organism: Picea abies; assembly: GCA_900067695.1. Lineage (NCBI taxonomy): Eukaryota > Viridiplantae > Streptophyta > Pinopsida > Pinales > Pinaceae > Picea > Picea abies. The sequence goes on along the minus strand of CBVK0100604760.1, from coordinate 5,536 downwards.
TTCGAGCCGCTTTCTATGAAGTTCACTACCCTTTGGTACTCGAGTGATATGAACAAACAGTGGCAGTCGAATGTTGTTTTTCATACCTACTACCTTCAGCTAAAGAGATCCATAGAAGAAAAACCTCGCATGACCCCAAACACCTTACAGAGATTTCGAGATCTGATGAAGTTCTACGCAGATTGACACTTCATCTACCTTACAGCATGAGCCAATGAACATAAGGAGTATTTGCAGTCGTACTATAAGCTCACGGAAGAGGATCTTGAGGAGATCACTAAGGACTGGTCATCAGAACTCCTCATTCCAGCAGACCCTGTAGAGATGTCCGACCCTGACAACCCAGAAACCGTGCATGATACACCTAGAACCATCAAAATGAAGAAGAATGAAGAGGTCCAAGACCTAAGCAGTGCCTTAGGAAATACTACTTCAGTATCACCTAACCGAGGGGGTGAGGAGGAAGAAATAAATGGCACATGAGTTGAATAGAAGCAAGGTGAAGTAACATCATCGAGAGATGAGACCAATCCCTTGAAGAAGAGGAAGGTTTCTCCCTTGAAACCTTCTTCTTGGAATAAATAGAGAGCCACCATGACCAATATGAAGACCTTTCTTACTACTGATGACTTTGATTTCATCATAGGAACCCTCAGCAATGCTTCATTGGAAATCGTGGAAAAACAAGAAGATAAGCAAGAGGAAATGTATGATAGACTTAAGGTTGAGTTTTGAGGGGTACAACAGGCCCTTCAGTCCAATCACGCAATGTCCACTGTGCCCCTGTCATCAGGAGAACCAAAGCTGGGAGATGAGCCAGCCCAACTCCGTTAATTAGTTGATGCGGTTGAAGCTTGTCTTCGTTAAGCACAAGAAGAAACATAACAAGTTATCCAGGCCTTGGAGCAAGTGAAAGGAGTACTTGTAGAACAACTTCAAGTTGTAGAGTAGGAGAATATTTCTCTCCAAACAAAGTTTGATGAAGAGAAAGTGCAGATGCAACAAGAAAAAGAACAGTTGCTCATAGGGAAACTCAAAGTAAAAGAAGCAGTCAACAGGGCACTTCGCTCTGTGACAGGATTAGAGCTATAGGCTGAAGACTGAGTCACACATCAAGTAGTGCAGCTCATGGAAGTCATCCAATAGTTACAACAAAGAATAATAGATTTAGAGCTCTGCACAGTGCCCAGCACTCTGCAGGATGTAAGGGACCAAAGGGAAGCAACTACTCAAAGCATAGTTGAAAGAATAAAATTCCTTGCCTTGGAATGTAAGAAACTGAGTGATCGTAGTGCCAAAATGTATGAACAACTCATTGAGGATTCATAATTGAAGGCATTGGAGTCACATCCCCAGGAAGCGAAGTATCAAGCAGAGACAATACAGGTGCATTTGAAGCCCCTGTCATCTGTAGAAAGAATCAAGTGATCCCAAGACTAGCGCACTGCCCAACAGTAGGTTCACACCGTTCAGAGAAAAGTCATGGAAGTGACTCAGACTCTCCAACCTATACAAGATGAGGCTTACCAACTGTTCTCGGAGGTAGAAGGTCGAGGAGCAGAAATGTAGCAAGTTGTTACTGTAGTTGAACAATGCCTAGAGGGACTCGTGAATGAGGCAGTTGTTGGAACACTTGTATTTTTCGAATACTCTAGTTATCAAAGGTTGGATCTGCCTATTTTCTAAGTATTGAAACGATACATATAAGCCTAAAAAGTCAGATTTCAGGATTTTGTATATATCATGGTTATACATATCTGAACCCTCGATATCCTGACACGTGAAATGGCGAAGTTGGTTTAAGTTTAATCATGATTATGGAACCGTTAAGCATGGATTATCACTTTTAATAAATCGTGCTCTCGCATTTTGGGAGTCACACCTTGAATGCCCTTCCAATGTCCAACACGTGAAGTTGCAAGATTAGTTTAAGTTAATCTAGTTAATAACAAGAATAATGACATTTAAGACATAGTTAATCTTTATCATGATTTCACGACTCGGCAGTTGTTACCTCAAAAAAAACACGTTTGTAAATCTAATCCCTGAAGTCATGATATTCATTAATTAATCGTGGTTAATTAAAAGCTTAAGTCAAATCACAGTTAATCAACCAAATCGCACTATCGCGAATTCAGGGTTTGTGGTTCAAAGACTAGGAGTAAAATCATCCTATACCATGAACATCGAAAAGGGGATTAAGGACTAAATGCATTTGATTAAAAGTTTGAATTGGATTAATTAACACCTTAAACAACCTTCAAGTTGTACAACCTACAGACCAAGAATTAAACATTGTCGTGATCCTCCCAAACTAAAAATTATCAAACATGTATGGCATTTATTAGAAATTTAGTGAGGTGATTGATAGTAAGATTCCATTTTATTTCTAAATATTTCTATTAAATAAATTAATCAATATGTCAGCAAGGAATCGCAGAGACTTAAGTTCTCAAAGAGAAATGGTTTCAGTCATTATCTTAGGTTTCCTTCTAATTTGCGTAAAGCCAGTTCACCAAGATAACCTTTGTCTGTGTTTTCATTTTCTGTAACATGGGATCTAATTGCAAGGTTCTATATCATGGCTCCGCGAAAATCGTCCAAGGAAGTTGCCGAGAGTCTAGGTCAAGGTTCAGATATTATTTCTAATACCTCACCTAAAAGTATCAATATTGTCAAAACATGGACGTATGTCTCCAACATTCTGCAATCCGAGCTGATAAATTGTCTAGATGATTCCAGCGATAATGAGAAAGATGAATTGTCCACCAAATAAAAAATCATCGCTCAGTCAGAGATGCACAATATAGTAGAAAGGCCACATATTTTTCCCTATTATGATATGATCATGTGGGAATTGGACCATGTAGACATCTCGACTAGGACAATATTTAACGAGAAGAAGGTGGCAATTGGGACATTTAGACTAGAGCATTTATAGGCAATGTATAAATTGTCTCCCACACCAAACCTTACTCACAATGTTGAATTCTTAGAGGGTTTCAAAAAGAAGGAATGCGACCAATTTGGGAAAAGCTTATCTGATCTAATCAAAGAGTGGGTTTCACACCCCGCGAAATTCAGAGCCGATACTAATGGAATTTATTCAATCTCATCATTGGTACCACAATTAATGTATATAGCGATGATGGTTTGCAGACTGTATGGGAAGGAGGACACCTCTCACTTCTTTCTCCCATGGGTACCACTTATTCACACAGTAGCAGAGGGATTCTCTTTCGACTGGGCCAATTTTTTGTCAGACAATCTGGCCAGTCAAATTACAGAATATCAAGCACAAAAGGAAAGTGGGAAAGCATCCTCATTCTGCATGTCCATTTACATTATGGATGTTATTTGCTTCATGACACCTTTTCCATTAATGAGCTGGAACTAGACTCCAACCAATGAAGAGCCTATTCATGTATACCACTCGAAACTCTGGGAAGATAAATCCAAAGAATTCATCTACGACATTTTCAAATGGGTAATGGTACCAATGCATGTCTCCATCTTCGGCCATCCACCTCCCAGGATTTCAGATAACATCATGGCCAACCTGAGCAGTGTGGAATATTTGTATATAGAAGCAGAGTTTTCATATATCAGGGTTTTTGGCACCTCTGTCCCCCCATATGCGTTGCTGCTATTCTTACCAGAAAAGCTAGTATGTCACGAGATCTCCAAGAAAAATGTGCTCGGTTGTGGTGAAGCAAGAAACATAGCAAAGAAGGGTGCAGTAGCTAAAAAATACAAAATCATAATAGATGGAGAAGCATTGGAAGAGGAAGAATTCACCGATGATGTAACAGGAACATTGGGGGCTTATGCAACAGCCAACCAATATTCAGTTGGAACTTTGAAGGCACGGTTGAAACAAAATAACCTCCTGATCAACAAATTGAAGGCTCAAGTAGCAATGGTAGAGGCGAGTGCCAAGGATGAGTCAAATAAAGGTTTCAAGCAAGCCAGAGTAACTGATCAACGAGAAATCAAGAGACTTAAATCTGATCTTGAGCAGATGCATCAGTCAACACAAATAAGCCAAACGCATGTAAGTCAATAGGAGGAGAAAATAAAAATGCTGCAATCTAAATTAATTTCTATTGAAAACCAGGTCATAGACATAATGGTATTCCAATCCCAAGCCAAAGAAATACAAAAGAAGGTAGAAGTAGCTCAACGAGATCTACTTGCCAAAGTAGAAACCATATAGAATCATTTTCATACAATAGAACAAGTGTTAAAGGATATCTCCTTGAGACAAAGAGAAGCTGGGGAAACTCAGCTTTCTTTCCAAGAGGTTGTTATAGCAATAGTGAAAGAAGAGGTGGCCATCAGTTCCAGGTTTTATATCCCAGATAAAACTAGAGGTAACATCTTACTAAAGGTGTGGGAACATAGTATATCCGAGAGAAGAAAAAAATATAAAGAGATGAGGGATGCTTGTGAAGAAACATTCGGCTTGATAAATAAAAATTTGTTAGATCTCGATAAGGAAGGTAGTGTTGGAACACTAGGAAAAATTGACATAGCCAAACATCTACTGGATATCAAGAAAAATGTGGAAAAAGGATAAGTTGAATTATCCCAGGTAAGTCAGGTCGATATTTACCAAGTGGATAAATGGTTGATAAAACCAAGCTTACAATTGTGGTCTATCATCACGAAATATCAACAAGTAAGAAAAATATTGCCACAGTTGGCAAAGAATTGCTACACTTTCTAGGCAAACAGCCAAGACGAACCTTCTAAGTTGATAGCCCAGTTGATAGAAAGGTGTGTTAATTGTATCAAGCAGGGGAAAGGGAAAGCTTTTGGAGGCAAGTAGTAATAGATGCATGTTCCATCCTATTTTTGGAGCCAGAGAACAAGAAAATAAAGTGCCCTTCCCACGTGGAGAAAGACAAGAGACAAGGAAGTGAAACACTTCATTTTCCATTTGTAACTGAACTTTTTAGAACGATTAGAATTCAAATCATTTTAATCTTGTATAAGTATAATTTTGAAAGATAGAAAAAAGGATTTTTTTCCTTTTGGCCAATTGTACCAGAGAATATTTTTTTTCTCCAGAATTAATACGAGGCAGATCAAAGACTCGTTTTTCCGTCAAGACAGGGTTATGTGTTTCTTCTATTATTTCACATTTTGCATCATTTCTCATATGTGTCTTTTGTTGATTAAGGTTGGTTGTCATTGATGTCAACCCTTGAAGAAAGACCCATAGCACAAAGGTTTAGGTAATGGACCCAATAGTGTTTGATGTAAATATGAATCATTTTTTTTTCATGGTTGATAAGAGGTAAATATGGATGAACTCCAAAGTGGTCCCCTTATGGTGAAAGCCCTCACAAGAAGATGCTTTTTGGAGTAAGAGAACCCATGCTTAATTGTGGAATAATGAGATGAAGGAAAGTGAATTTGTCAGGGAAAATATCCTATATGGATAGTTCTTATCATTTCATTTCCGGTGGTATGTGGAACGCCACATAATTCCTCACGGTTAGAGAGTTATGGCCATGAGAAGTTGGAGACC
>CBVK0100604757.1:0-12166 GCA_900067695.1 Picea abies | reverse complement strand
TAGGGTTCGTTAAAAATACTTCGAGGGACTCGTCCGAAGGATGAGATTATATCAACAAGCATATGTGATCCTCTTCAAGCTTGCGTAAAAATAAAGAGGTACTTGCCAGCAATGGTGGGGAAAAATTTGGGAAAGGGATATGTTTCTCTTTTGTATTAATTGGCAGTAAGTGTCGCTCTTGAACATGACACCCCCTATTCATCATCTGAAGTCAGTTTGGGTAATCCCTTTGTCTCTCATTCGATTTGATTACAAGGTCTTTCCATGTGTCGTTTTTGAGTCAATGCTGCCAAATCATTGGTCGTGTCATCCATATGTTCAAGAGCTGTCCATTTGAAACCTCTATTGAGTCGGTCATCTGCAGTTATCTTTTCATTTTGAGTCGGCCTTCCCTGTGTCCAAAGTCCAATTGTCACATACTATGTTTCACTTTCAAACTCTGTTACTCATTTCGTGTCACTAATGGGGGATACATCAAGGCCCTCCTGTGACGAGTCTTGTTCCGTCGACATCAGCACATTATCCGGGATTGAGACTTAGAAATTATTCAGTACCTTGGAACTTGCATGCCTCAATGGCAAGTTTCTCGCTTTCGACAGTAGGTTTACATCATTGACCTCTGATCGAAAGATTCCATTGATTGTTCGACATCAACTCATTTATTCACGATTGATGGATTGTACTATAGTACCTTGGGAGTCATTGACATCAATGGTGATTTCCCTCGCACTTGTTAACGGTATACATCAATGACCGGTAATCAAGTGGTTTCTACCATGTTCGACTTCGACACATGTAATCACATGGTCAGATTCGTACTTTGGGTGATAAGATTGAAGACCCTGGATATTATCTTTGTGATCCAGGTTGCGATGGAGTATGTATGTTTTGCGACACATAGATCCTCTGTGTATGTTTCGTGGCTATGTCGTCTTGACTGAAAATTTGCCGCACAAATCCACAGTGTATTCCAGTGGCTGTGCTATATTATGACTGCATGGATCCACAGTGTATGATTGGTGGCCATGACCTTTGTTTATGATGTCATCAGTCTATGATCTGAGTATGGGAATGCCTACCTCAGAGTTGATATATATGATACTCTGCTAATGCTTGGATGTTTGCAGGTCTCCGATTAGATGTGCTTTTGGTTCTTGACACACACATGCAGCTTACAAAGTCTATCAACTGTCACTGGTTCCACTCTCCGACTTTGGGGGGCATTCTGTTATCCACATTTTTGGTTATCAAGATGATATTATGATTATGTCATGATGATGGAAGATCAAACTCTTCATTAAGAACATTTTCCTGAAGAAGGTTACACTTGTCATTTTCTCAAAATCATATTTTGAAAATAGTTCGCAGGCTGCATATATACTCTCCTGCGAGAATCCTTAATTCCCGCATGCTGCATTCAGCTTGACTGCGGACTTCCCGCACTGTGTCAATGGTTAGAGTGAGAACATATTTTTAAGAGAGAAAAATAGATAAGTTCTCGATCCTTCTAGAAGGAATCTTCTAGAAGGGTGAGTTGGCTTTCGAATGGTTGGCAAAATACTGACTTTCCAGATATCTTGGGATCATTCCCTATCCTAGTAACCAAACTATCTTCTCTTATATATTGAGGAGATTGCTTATGGAAAAGTTATAAGTTGGCAAGCTAGAGAAATCTATTGGAGAATTGGTGCATTATTGTATGGAGAATTGATGCTGCAGCAGACAGAGACAACAGCAAGGTCATTACAAGTAGTTGATTTTCTTCATGCATGAGCAAGTGTGTGTGTCAGAGCTAGGAGCCATCGAAAGGAGATCTACGACATCAAGGCTCAGGTTGTATATTTCTCTTTCAGTTAATGCAATACATGAATATGTCCCTTTCCCATAATGATGATGTCATCTTATTACATGATTCCTCGATCACATGTATAAACTAGGTATTGAATATATTAATGCCTTTGCTGTGATTGGTTTGTGTTGTTGTGATCGAACGACACAAGAGCATCGGAGCAGAGCTAGGAACAACAGAGATTCAAGGAGAGCATTTATAAGGTATGAACACTATCCATTTCTCTTAGTTCATTCAATAGCTAGGTCTAGGGAAAGAGTAGTATTCTGTCACGTTTTGTTCCAGATCCAGGTGGATCTGGGGAGATTGGTCTGTGTCCGCACTCACAAATTTATCCTTAAACAAGTCTATAATACTAGGAACGTGGAGCTTTTTTCAACCCATATAAGGCTTTCTTCAGCTTGCAGACAAAGTCAGGGTTATCTGACAGTTGGAAACCCTTCGTTTGTTCCATATAGACTTCTTCTTTTAGATCTCCATTTAGAAAAGTTGACTTGACATCCATTTGATAGACTTTAAACTATTTATGACAAGCATATGCAAGAAACATTCTAATAGCTTCTAATCTTACTACAGGGGAAAATGTTTCATCAAAGTCCAGTCCTTCTATTTGAACACATCATTTGCAGACCAATCTAGCCTTATTTCTTACAATATTTCCTTTCTTATTAATCTTATTTTCGTACACCTATTTGGATCCTATTACATTTTTGTTTGCTAGCCTAGGAACGAGTTCCCAAGTGTCATTCTTTTCAATCTGGTCCAGTTCCTCATTCATTGATTTTAATCAATTTACATCTTCACTGGCTTCATTGAAGTTCTTGGGCTCCACCATGGATATGAAGGCTATATGTGATTGCTCAGTGTATTTGATTATCCTCCTCATGGTTTGTATACCTTTTTCTTTCTCACCAATTATTTGACTTTCGGGATGATTCTTTTGAGTAAATTTGGAGGAAGGATTTGATGTTGATTGTTGTCCTGGCTCTTCTTGTCTAGGTGTCTCTTCTTCACCTGAGTCATCATATTCTTGTGACTCTGGGTTTTGTTTCTCTTCATTTTCATTATTCTCATTATCTTTTTCATCTGTCTTAGTGCTTATTCTCTGTTGATATTTTACATGAGCTTCTTCATCAATTCGAACATCAATACAATCTACTAATTTATGCATTCTTTTGTTAAAGAATTTGTATCTTTACTGTTTGTTGCATATCCTAAGAAGATACCTTCATCATCTATACTATCAAATTTTCCTAGATGATCATCATTATTTTTGATGTAGCATTTACTTTCAAATACTTTGAAGTGCTTAATGGATGCAGGTCAACCAAACCACAACCCATGTGGAGTTTTATCATTGTTCGGCCTTAGATGTGCTTTGTTCAGAATATGAACAACTGTGTGAACAACCTCCACCCAAAAGGTTTGTGAAATGTCCCTTGTAGAAATTTCGATACACTTAATGTATTCCTGCGATTCTCCTGATCTAAAAATTATACGCCACTGTTAAATACATAATCGCTTCTACTATTATTCTTGCAGAAAATATCAAACCACGACCACAAACTAAAATATCAATAACACACAACACAGAAGTTTTACCGGGAAAGCGTAAAGCTAAAAACCCCACTATCATATATTATGTATATCATGAATCATGAAACAATCTCATACAAAACTCCAATTAAAGAGCTCTTAGTACAATACAATCATCTCACACTATCATACACAAATCAACAAATACATGTGCCAATTTCCGTGTCCAAACAACCTGCCTCCTCTACACAATCTCTGCAATTCGAATTCTCACAATGATACTGATTTTTACAAATTGCCTAGTTTTCACATACTCATAAGCATATCCAATGCATGTGTGATCAAATCACAACTGATAGTCAATTGTCCCTTTCACCTATTATCTCAACTGGATCTTCAATGGATTTGACATGCATGCAGTTAACCGTGGAGAATCTTCAGTTGCATGTGAGTTTACTGATTGTGAATTAATGAATATTTAATTCACTGAACTCTCACTAGTGCAACTGAGCTTAACTCACTTAACTAAACTCATAATTTTGTTACAATTCCAAATCACTTAGTTATGAATGAGATAATAGATTAATATTTATTGTCTAATTTAATTAAGGGAAAAGTAAATTAGACACATGTTTCTTGTTGACTTTTCAACACTCCCGCTCAACAAAAAAGGGATTATCCTTCACCCCAATCCTATCTCTGTGATATTCGAATTTTCTCCTGGTGAGCGCCTTCGTCAAAATGTCCACATCCTAATATTCCGTAGGAATGTATTGAAGCAACACGATCTTCTGCTACACACAATCTCTGAGATGATGATACCGGATATCTATATGCTTATATCTGTCATGAAACACAACATTAATCGATATTTTAATACAAATCTGATTATCACAATAAATCATTGTCGGATCTAAATGAGAACCAAACAAACCAACCAAGATCTTTCTTATGCAGATAACCTCACATGCATCTTGACTCGCTGCCATGTATTCTGCTTTCACTGAACTAAGTGCCACGGATCTTTGTTTCCTGCTATACCAAGAAACAGTTGTAGATCCGATACTAAAGATCCCCTCTGATGTGTTCTTTCTTTCCGTTGGGATGCCCGCCCAATCTGCATCTGTGAAGCCATGTAACTTCACCTCATCCATCTATCTGTACCATAATCCATACTCAGATGTGCCCTTCAGATATCTCAGGACATGCTTACCCGCCTTCCAAAAGAATTTGGTAGGCTTAACCCTCTCTTGACTTAGCTGGTTAACCACATAGAAAATGTTTGGTCTCATGTTCACTAAATACATTAGTGAACCCACTAACTGTCGACAGATAGTAGCATCCACTACCTCTCCAGAAGTAGCATCCTCTTTCCTCCAGTTTCCTGGAAGAGGAGTATCCATGGGTTTGCATCCCTCCATGTGAAACTTACCCAATATCTCTCGTGCATACTTTACTTGAGACACAAAAAGTTCACCATCTCCCTGCCATATTTCCAAACAAAGGAAATAATGAAGAAGGCCCAAATCCTTCATCTTAAACTCCTTTGCAAGGTCATCCTTGCATGAGTTTATCAACTGCTCATCAACAGTCAGTATTAAATCATCAACATAAATCACAATGATTAAAATCTTACCCTCCACCACAATTTGGTATAGGTTTGCATCTGCTTCACTTTTGGTGAAGCCCAATCCGGTGAAATAACTGTCTATCCGAGTGTACCAAGCATGGGGTGCTTGTTTCATCCCATACAGTGCTCTCTTGAGTCTGCACACATGGGACTCTCTGTCAAAGGTCTCAAAACCTTCTGGTTGTTCAATGTACACTTCTTCCTCAATGATCCCATTGAGGAACACAGTTTTTACATCCATCTGATGAATGTGCTAGCCCATCTGCGCTGAGAGTGCAAGGATGGATCTTGTGGTAGAGTGCCTTGCGACAGGTGCAAAGGTCTCACCATAATCTATCCCCTTGATCTGTGAAAGGCCCAGGACCACAAACCCGGCCTTGTATTTCTCCACACTCACATCAGCAACTTTCTCTACCTTGTATATCCATCTCAAACCTACCACTAATTTGTCAACTGGTCTTGGGACAATTTCCCATACACTATTTTTGACAATGGAGTCATACTCCTCTACCATAGCATCAACCCAAGTGGGTTCCTGCACTTCTTCTTGAAAGGAAGGTGGTTTAGTCACAATACATTTGCTCATGAGATCCATGTATCCATCAAATCGATCAGGATACTGTCTCTGTCTGCGCTGTGAAGTAGGGGCTCCTAAATTCTATGCAACATCTAGTCTCAATCTGTCATATTTCGTGGTGCGCTTTCTGCCATTTCTGATGGATTTCTCTACTTGAGTGGTTTCCTACACTCCATGAACCTCCTCATGTGGTTTATCCACATCTTGAGACCCATCCTTGGGAACCAACAGTTCCTCTTCTGCATGCAAGTCTAGCTCCCTCTCAAGCGACAACTACATGGCTTTCCCCTCATCGAATTTTATATCTCGTCGCATAAAAGTCATCTTACTGTTCGAAAAATACACATGATAATTATGGGGTGTTTCTGTGTACCCCACAAATATCCCAACTTCAGCAGTCGGTTCCAGCTTCTTCCTTGAATCCTTGGTCACATGCACATAAACAGATGAGCCAAAAATTTTAAAATGAGAAACATCAAGATTCTTACCAGTAAAAGATTCTTCAGGTGTACTCATTCCAAGTACTCTATGAGGACAACGGTTCTACACATAAGCCACAGTATTGCATGCTTCTACCCATAAATGAATTGGTAGGCCCTGATCATGCAACATTGCTCGTGATGCACCCAAGATCGTTCTGTTCTTTCTCTCTGTGACCTCATTTTTCTATGGGTTATGAGGTGCTATGAGTTCTCTTCGAATTCCTTCTCTTCTATAGAAGTATTTGAATTCATTAGAGATGTATTCTCCACCATTATTGCTCCTTAGAGCCTTCACTTGCTTCCCTAACTCTTTCTCCACCAATGCTTTAAACTCACAGAACTTTGAGAATGTTTGATCCTTCTTCTGCATGAAGAATATCCAACATTTACAAGAAAAGTCATCAACAAAAATAACATAATACCTGTGTTTTGTTGTTGAAGAAACTGAGAATGGTCCACACACGTCCATGTGAATTCTCTCTAGGATCACCGAAGCACGATTCTCCTTTTCATGAAAGGTGGACTTTACATACTTTCCGAGGGTGCACCCCTTGCACTGATCTGACTGAGCAAGTGTTCCCCTTGGAATTCCAGTAGATATTTGTTGCATGATCTTCAAGGATCCATGATGAAGATGGCCCAATCTCCTGTGCCATAATTTTCCCTCATCCCAGCTCATCACTTTTTCTGCCTTTCCTATCATGGCACTATAGCCATCTACCTCCAGCATGTAGAGATTCTTAACTCGAATCCCTATCTTCTTGACTTGACCCATTGCTTTATGTTGTAGGTAGGATTTACCACTGCTAAAAACAACATCATAGCCTCTGTCCTCCAACATTGCGACTGAGACTAAGTTTTTCTTCAGACCTAGAACATGCATAACATTTTTCAATTGAAATGGTTTACCTAACTCCCTCTGAAAGGTAATGGTACCAATACCAGTTGCACTGTATCATCCATCATCACCCATCTCTATATCCATTATGAGATCTTTCTCCTCCAAGTCAATGAAAGACTCTTTATCTCCCATCATGTGGAAGGAGCGCCACTATCCAAATACCACACCGATCCCAATGCACTTGATTCCATGCATGCGATCAAAGTGAAGTCAAGCTCAAATTGTGAGACAAGAGACTCACCAGTTGCAGCTCCAACAATCGTCTTGTTCTTCTTCCTCTGTGGACGGTTAGTAGCGAGATTCCCATGTTCGTGACAGTGAAAACACTTCACTTTGGAAAAATCCAGCTTCTTGACTTTAGACTTGGATTTTGATTGGAATTTCTTCCCTTTCCCTTTCCTAGCCTTGGAAGTCAAAGCACAATCCTCTTCATCATCACGCTTTGATGAAGATCCATCTCTAGTGTTTCGCCTGAACTCCTCTTGCACTAGATCCGACCATAGTCGTTCCCAAAATGGCAATTTTTCCCTTCCATTGATAGAGTCTTGATAACTGTGCCAACTCTTGGGAAGTCCTAGGAGTGCCAATCTCACCAAATCATCAGCAGCGACTGTTATTCCCACACTTCCAAGCTCATCCCAACATTGGACAAACTTTGTGAGATATTTTGGAATGGTGTCGCCTTTCTCCATCTTGATCTTCCTAAGTTTATTTTTTATCGCCAAATTCCTATGGTCACTACTATTTTGGAACAGATCCGTCAAAACCTTCCACATTTCATGTGGTGTGGTTTTCCCATGGATACTTGAGACAATGTGGTCTCATACTCCCTCCAACAGAATCCTCCTCACCTTTACTACTTTATTTTTCCATGCATCAAGATTTGCAGTATCTGTCGCATCCAGCTTAGGAACATCGTTGTCAATGTAACCCTTCAAGCCATTGTCTTCAAGTACTGCCTCCATCATGTGCCTCCAAGAAATGTAGTTAGAGATTCCCACGAGTGCATACTCCAACCTCAAGCCATTGAAAGACATTTCGATCTTGAATCAGCTATCGCACCAAGAAAAACTTGCAAATTTGAATGTTATCCAACCCAAAACTCAATTGTTGCCTTTCCTCTTTCCCTGGGAGGTTTGCACCCCACCTGAGAGCAACTTGAGGGAAGTTTGCACCCTGTCTGTGGATAGCCTGCGAACTTTCCTGGGAAGTTCACACCCTGCTAGTATATTTGCCTGCGAACTTGCCTGGGAAGTTCGCACTGTACTCCACTGTCGGGTGAGGGGAGTTCACACCCTTCTAGTGTATTTGCCTGCGAGAATTCCTAATGAAGTTTGCACCTTGCCTTTGTCTAGGGTGCGAGAATTATTGTTCCTGAAAATGAGCGTAGTTTTCAATACTAGGGTTCACACCCTGCAAGAGATGGGACCTGCGAGAATACAATTATGTTCACACCTCACTTCCGTAGCTCTGTGGCCTCTGTGGCTCTGATACCATGTAGAAATTTTGATACACTTAATGTATTCCTGCGATTCTCCTGATCTAACAATTATACACCACTGTTAAATACATAATTGCTTCTACTATTATTCTTGGGGAAAATATTAAACCACGACCACAAACTGAAATATTAATAACACACAACACAAAAATTTTATCGGGAAAGCGTAAATCTAAAAACCCCACTATCATATATTATGTATATCATGAATCATGAAACAATATCATACAAAACTCTAATCCAAGAGCTCTCAGTACAATACAATCATCTCAAACTATCATACACAAATCAACAAATACATGTGCCAATTTCCATGTCCAGACAGCCTGCCTCCTCTACACAATCTCTGCAATTCGAATTCTCACAATGATACTGATTTTTACAAATTGCCTAGTTTGCACATACTCATAATCATATCCAATGCATGTGTGGTCAAATAAAAACTGATAGCCAACTGCCCCTTTCACCCATTATCTCAATTGGATCTCTAATGGATTTGACATGCATGCAGTTAACCATGGCGAATCTTCAGTTGCATGTGAGTTTACTGATTGTGAATTAATGAATGTTTAATTCACTGAACTCTCACTAGTTCAACTAAGCTTAACTCACTTAACTACACTCATAATTTTGTTACAATTCCAAATCACTCAGTTATGAATGAGATAATAGATTAATATTTATTGTCTAATTTAATTAAGGGAAAAGTAAATTAGACACATGTTTCTTGTTGACTTTTCAACATCCCTTTCATTCATCATAGCCCTTGCCATCTGCTAAACTGATCTATTTTGGTGTTCTACAACTCCATTTTGTTGAGGAGTACCTAGAATAGTATATTCTCTTTTAATTCCATTTCTATCACAGAATTCTTTGAAACCTCTTGACATAAATTCTCCTCCTTTGTCTGAGAGAATTTCCTTTAACTTTCTTCCTGTTTGATTCTCGGCTAATGCCTTAAACGTTTTGAACTTCTCAAACACATCAGATTTTTCTCTCAGAAAGGAAACCCATGTACGTCTAGAGAAGTCATCAATGACCAACATAAAGTAACGTTCTCCTCTAGTTCCTTGCTTTCACGATGGTCCACACAAATCCATATGAACAAGTTGAAGCAGTTTCTCTGAAGATGTGAAACTCTTCGATTTGAATTGAGCATGAATCATATTCCCCATTTGGAAAGACTCACATATAGAGTGATTAGGCTTAGATATTTTTGGAAGGTCTTTCACATCACCTTCATTATTTAGTTTGACAATATGATCAAAATTCAGGTGTCCAAGCCTTATGTGCCATAACCAACTTTCATCATTTTTTCTTGAATGACATTTCTCCTTATCTTCCTTCAGAATATATACATTGTTTTCAGTTCCAACCCCTTTTTCAAGCAGCTCTCCTATGTTTACTGTCTTTATTTTACAATTCTTGGCAGTGAAAGTGACTTCACATCCTCTGTCACATATCTGACTGACACTAAGAATATTATGCTTTAAACCATCAACAAATAATGCATCTTGAGCTTTGCTTCTTCCATTACTTAAGATTACTAGACCTTTACCTCTGATATTTCCTAGAGCATCATTTCCAAAGGTCACACTTCTTGATTTATTTTTCTTGAGTGATAGGAACTTACTTTTGTCACCTGTCATATGACTAGAGAATTCACTGTCAATATACCAGAAGTCTTTTTGTCTTTGAGCTGACAACACCAATCCACACTTGTTATTTTCATTCTTCTTCCAAACCTTGATGTTTTCAGCTCTGTGATTTGAATCTGGATTATAGTTATTTAAGCGAAAATCTGCAGCTTTATGTCCATAATCATGGCAGATGTAACATTCTGGTTCATTGAACAAGGGATCATAATGATTTTTATGCTTAGTTTGCATCTTTTTCCCAGCCATCATATGATTTGTAGTATGTGGTTGTTTGTAACTTGGTTGTCTCATTATTTGCTGAGACATGTATTTATTCCTTGGTTGTCTTGATTTCTCATGTCTAAATCTTAGAGAACAATTTACAGCTTTGTGGCCGGAGTTAAAGCAGTAAAAACAATATCCATAGAAAAAATCTTTGTACCTGGAAAATGTTTGTCTTCTTTGAGCAGGTCGATTTCTTCCATGTTGATGATTTTATTGAGAAGAGAGTGTATTATTTCTTTGTTCTTCAGATTCAGTTTTGGTATCTTTTCCTTCACTCCTCCTTGGAGGTTGATTATCTTCCTTTGTTTCTGCAGGTTTGTTGTTGTGAGTAGTTGTAGATTTGACGAACTTGATGGATTATTTGTTGCTTGGCTTACCACTACTTGATCCCTCTTCGTAACCCAAACCAATTTTCAACTTTGAATTCCTTTGTTGATTTAGAATGGAGGCTAATCCTTCTGAGGCTTTAATACTTGTCATATTGTGATGATATAAGGCCTGAAATTTCTCTAGATCGTTTCTAACAGTCACTACTTCAGCTTCCAATTTTTCACCTTTTTTTCCAGCTTCCTTCAATTGTTGTTTGAGGATGTCTTCAATCTTCTTAGATTATTCTAACTTAACCTTCAACATATTAATTTCTTCAAAAGGTTCCTTGCATTTTTTCTCATACCTGAGAAGTAACTGTTTTTGTTTTCTTTTATTTTCTCTGAGTCTCTGAATCTCTTCCATGGCACTAACAAGTTCTCCTTCAAGATCTACTTCTTCTTCACAATGAGAGAACTCACTTCATGTATCTTCAGTGTTTATATATTCTAACGCTATTAGAATGATATCATTTATTTTATCTTCAATAGAAGAGTCACTACTTTCATCATCTGAGTGATCATCATCATTGTTTACACAAAGGCTTTTCTTCTTAAAATTATTCTCTTTATAGATCTTTTTGTGTTTGTGCTTCTCTTCATCATCATTTGTCTGATCCTTTCTTTTGTGAGGACACTTAGATGAAAAATGACCTATCTTACCACAATTCAAACATTTGAAAGGAAGTTTACCTTTGTATTTGCCTGATCCTTTCTTTAGTCTTCTCACAAAATTTGCTTCAATATCATCTATATCGGAGTCTGTGTTTTTCTCTACTTTAAAAGATGCCTCTCTTGTAGTGGATTTACGTTTGGTGATTCTCATTTCATAAGTAGTTAGGGTTCCAAGAAGTTGATCCAGTGTCAACGTTTTGAGATCAGCTATTTCCTCTATAGCAAAGAATTTTGAGTTAAATCTGTCAGGAAGAGATCTTAATATTTTCTGGATTAGAAAAGAATCAGCTATCGTTTCACCTAGCCCTTTCATAGTTGTTATAACCCTAAATTTCACCACACATGCTTACCTGGCATCAGGCCAACTCATATCCCTTCTTTGCCAAAAAAATACTAAACAACTCTTCTAAAAACTCCATTTTTAAAAAGCAAACTCTAGCAGGCCCACTACAGCCCACGGGCAAACTCTAGCAGGCCCACTACAGCCCATGGGAAAATGCTAGCAAGCCCACTACAGCCCGCGTTTGCCTTCAGAATCACAAAAAATGGAAAGTTGCCAATGGGACAAAAAGATTTGGGTCAGTTAACTGGAACTCTCGGCCATGCATGGCCGAGAGTTCGTCCAAAACGCTATCTCCTTCTAGCCTATAAAAGAAGGGGTAGGGGTACTATTTGGAAGGAGGAAAATCATAGCAAAGAAACTCTGCCCAATTGTCGAATCCGTTTTG
>CBVK0100604755.1:0-13297 GCA_900067695.1 Picea abies | reverse complement strand
AGCATTCTTTTATTCTTTTTCAAGCTCTTCAAAAATATTGAAAAGGAAAAAAAAAATCAAATATACCCCAAAAAGAGGACAGGAAATTTATTTTCTTTTTATGGCAGCACAATGAGTCTCCCTTGGACAAAGCACATCCTTTCATTTGTTTTCAAGCATTGGGATTTAATATGACCTTAGGAATATTTTCTCGCTACATAGAGTTGTGTGCTCCTCTGTTTGGTTATTCTTCCAAACACATGGAGAGTTTGCGTTGCCTCTTGCATCGTGAACTTATGTCAATGTCATGCTACTTGAGTCTGATCATCTGTCGTGTTGTTGTACAAGGGAAGTTTTACCCAACCTGAGTCATAATTTCTACAGTTTGTCTCTTTCCCTCATGCCCGACCATCCCCAAGTCCAATCAAGTCTTTGTTCGAAATCAATGAAGTTCTCTGCCTAATCACCAAGATCCTCTTGTCTATTCCCCGACGATCCATTGAAGACCTCTGGGTAGTGAAGTTGTATACTCATATTACACTCCTACCCAAGTTTTGAATATCTTGAAGTTGTTGATTGAGATCTGAAGGCCTCATCTTCAGCCATCATGCATCATTTGGCTTCTTGAAGATGAATACTATACATGTATATCTTTGATTTTGAGATGTAGATCTGTTGTGTATTGCTCGCAGCTACACTTTATATATTTATATGACATGGATCTATAGTGTATTTGATTGGTAGCCATGGTTTATTTCATCCTGAGCATGGGTATGCCTGCCTTGGTGAGACAATTATTATTTTTGCAGATGGCACCTCCCAAACTCTGGTCCCGGGCTCACTCGCTTCGTGCGTTGGTGAATATTTGTAATGTATTTCAACCATAAGATGCTCTTTTGACCTCACACATTAGGGGGAATCTTTTATAACCTTAAATTGAACCATACATGTTGTTGGCACAGGGGCAGACCCAGGGTTCAATGCTACAATAACGCACCAAAAAAACCCTAACTATCATCCCTTTCGACAACACCTGCGAAGCAGATGAAGTCTCACCCAAGGTAAAGGCAGGGGTGGTTGTAGGACTCAAGTGTCTGCAACCTAATATGGGACACAGATATGTGATTATATCACTTACAGGGCACTTAACATCAATCATTCGTCAATATTCAACCATTATTATACTTCACAAATAGCACAGAGCATCGCAACATTCATTTAGATCTAAGGGATTTCGGTGCTTAACAACAATAAAACAGATCAGATCCAATAGATCAGCACTAAGCACCTTCATACATATCATATCTACATTCACATACATCTAAGAAGCACGAAGCATAAATAGATCTATCTAAATATATCAAAGCACTTAGCAAAAGCAGAGATAAGCACATTGAGTCAAAGCACAAATAATAACACATAGATTTACATGGTTCACCCCCACCCTGGGGCTACGTCCACCAACTCTTCTTCTCTATTATCATCGGCCAAGCGGTTACAAGCACAGAGCCACCAAACCCTATGGTGCACAAGACTGAAGATCTGTGAAACTCGCTAGATCCTTCTTCCTTGCCTTACAACACAAATCCTTCTAGGTCTCCACACAGGGACTTGCACTAAGTTCTACAAGCCTATAGAATGCATAACACCTTGATCACACAGATTGCACTTGGAACATAAACTATATCACATAGATACAATACAATACTCTACTGGATGCCTAGATGTCTATTTATACATACAAAAGTAATCCTAAGCGTGGGTAAACCCACGAGCCGACATCTCTTTCCCATTACATATTCCCAAAACCCAAAAAGGGACCAAAAAGTGCACCGAGATCTCATGATCTCTTCTTCGTCTAGTGCTCCATCTTTGAAAAGTTGTCGAAGTCCCAAAAATGGTCAAATATGAGCAAGTGTTCCCAAAACTTGGTCAAGGTCCAACATGCCCCCAACACTCACCTGTGACTCGTCCCGTGTCACTCTGGTCTGAGAAATTCTACCTTGAATGCCTCAATCTTGCCTCGATTTGATTCGACCTGTTGTAGTGCTACTGCCTCTTGCTCAGTGAACTCCTAGATGAGTGTGTCATTGACTAGTCCTTCTAGGCACTATTCTGCTACACTCACAACCTGCTCAAGTTCTACTCCTTGGCTTTCAACTTCAGTGAATAGTTGGCATGACTTCTCTTACACTGGTTGAAGTCATTGATAGACTTCCATCACTTTGTTCTAGATCATGTGGATCCGTTGATGGGCCATGCACTACTCTAGAAACCTCTTCATCCTTTTGACTGGTGACAAGGCCTTTAGTTGTGCCTGTAACGTATTTGCATGTTGCTTTGCTTCTTGGAGCTACGACTCCAATGTTTGTAACTCTGGATTCTCCGTGAGGTTTTCATAAGTCTGAGTGCTCCCAGAGCTTAGTTGCTTGCACTCTAAGGCAAAAGCTTTCATTCTGCCAATTGTGCTGTGAGTAGTTGCCTCTCTTAGGTCTTTAATTTCTTGAGGAGTCTCGGGCATAGTACAAAGTTCCAAGTCTGTGATGCGCTGCTGAAGTTGTTGGATCACTTCTGCAAGCTGTGCCACCTACTGTAGAATTCGTTCTTCAACTCTCACTTCTATGACGGTCACAGAGCGAAGTGCTATGTTGACCTATTCCTTTACTTATAACTACTCCGTGATCAAATGCTCCTTGCTCTACTGTAGCTCTGCTTTCTCTTTTTCCCATTTTGATTGAAGAGCAAGTTTTTTTCATTCGGCAGCACTGTGCTTCTCGACAAGTAATCCATGTACCTATGTCAAAGCCTGGGTGGCTTGCACTATGTCTTCTTGAGCTCGTCGAGGGTGAGCTTTGACCATATCGACAATCCAATGGAGTTGAGTTGGCTCATCTCTTGGTTCTATTGTTCCTACTATAAGAGGCACAATGGAGACTTGGCAGCTAAACTAGAGTGCCTGCTGCACTCCTTGGAGTTCAATATCGATACGATTATACATCTACTCCTGCTTTGCCTCCTTCTTCTCTAATACCTCCTGTGAAGCATCATTCACTGCTGCAATGATGAAATTAAAATCATCCAATGTGAGGATAGTCTGCATCTTGGTTACAGGGGTTCAATGTTTCTTTCGGGAGGAAGATTTCAGAGGCGAAACCTTCCTTTTCTTCGATGAGTCCTCTTCATCCCTAGGTGGTGGTAATTCACCTTTTTGTTGTTCAATTTATGCTCCTTCGATATATTCGCCATCACCCCCTTCGTCTGGTGAAATGGACACATTCCTCATAGATGTGTTGTCTATATCCTGAACTTCTGCAAGATTCTTCGTCTTACTAGGTTCGGGTGTATCCTACGCAGCTTCCGAGCTGTCTACATCAGACAACTCCATAGGGTTGGTTGGAATAAGGAAGTCCATCGACCATTCCTTAATGATTCCTCTAAGTCTTCCTCTGTAAGTTTGTAATAGGACTTTAACTATTTCTTATGTCCATCTGCGCGCATTGTTATATAAATAAAGTGGTGGTCCATGATTAAATTCATTAAGGGCCGAAACCTGTGGAGGGTATTCAGGGTCATCCAAGGCTCAGACTGGATTTCTTGCTTCAACTGGTTGTAGTAGGCATGGAAGATAGCATTGGACAGCCACTGCTTGTTCATGTCACTGGAGTACCATAGCGTACAGATCTTTGTGGCCAGTGGTTCAAAGGGTTCGATATCCGAGAAAGTGGCACCTTCTGGTAGCTCCCAAGCGATGAAAGCGATCCGTATGAGAAGCCAGCTAAAGTGGAACTCATACCCTTGGTCTTGAGCTTCTCTGCAATCAATATCTAGTTGGTTTACAAGGAACTGTGCCCAGTTTATCTAAAGTCCTTCTGAGCACTTTTTGGCGAGGTCAACTACGAATATTATCACTTGGGTTGGTCTTTTCTTGCAAACTAGCTTGCCCGCAATCAGCTGACAGGAAAGATGCTCTACATCATTCTAGATAGAGGCTACCTTTTAACCTCACATGCCCTTCTCGACATCACCATAAGTCTCTTTGATTCTCTACGCTAATTCTTGGTTTAAGGTCTTTCCAGGATAAAAATCTTGTGGGTTAGGTCCCTGCATGCTCAGCCCTGTGATCTGATTGATCAAGGTCAGATCCATAGTGATGCGACAGTTCAACCATAAGTAACCTCCGTGGTAGCAGATAACAACAATTTCATGCATGCGTTTACTTCCTGTTCTCGGTCGAAGTGTGGGATCTTCATCACATTAAGCAGTGTGGACTGTGCAAGGTTCCTGGTCCAAGGCTGTGGGATAATCTTTGAATTATTACCTTTGGTCCTGGTCAAGTACTTATGTGGGGCAAGCATGTTGTAAGATTTTTGGTCTCCAAGGTTGAAGTCACTAAAATTCAAGGCTGTGAGCTTATCCTGGTCGGCTCGGACTGCATGTATCCCTTTCTAGAGGTATGTCGTGACCAAATCATATTCAAAATCTCTAGGCACACTATCTTGGTTGATGGCGTCGCTTAGAGGGGGTAGGTAGGAAAGTAGAATGCTCGAAATCAACTTGGCATTTGTGATATCGTCTCTATGCTTTGTTCTTGTCTCTGTCGCAATTCTGGAAGTTCTTCTTCGGGAGCAGTGGATGGAGAAGCTTGGACTCCTTCTGTTGATGATGCTTCCACACCTACAGACATCCTTCTTTCCTACGTGATTTTCTCAGTCTTGAGATCAGTGAGTACTTCCTTCACAAATTCTTCAAGTGCACTAAGATATTTTGACATACGCGCTCGGGGTTAATGCCGGGGTCACAATGATCTTAGACATTGCACAAGAATGAAAAACAAGGGTGCGATGATCACTGTATACACTTGCTAGTCTGTGGGATTCAAATTATTAGTTAGAAAAAGTGTTCTTTGTGCATGGCGCGATGAGATAAATAGGCAATCTTGGTAACGGTTTTCTTTGCAATGGGTATGAGCCTCATTAATTCTTGTTATGTCCATTATGGCATGGTTTAATGGTCTGGTGGTGATTCATCAATGCTTTTCGATCCGTTAGGAGTGGTAGTCGAACAGATATATCGGCCTCTAATGGCTATATTGCTTCGCCATGGTGAAGTGCCCTATATTGTTTTTCTGATATCCCGACGAAGTTCCAATTCCGCAAAGTTTCTTTCTGCGAGGTACCCTCTGGAACATGCTATAACCTTTCAATATTAGCCTTCTTCTTAGTTATCTTCCTAGCCTTTTTCCCCGTGAGCTTCATCTCGGTGGTTCTTTTCCCATTATGATTCTTATTTTCCTTGGGCATAGGCATTTCGCGTTGTTGAGGTTCTCTCCTAGGACTTGGGGGTAATACCTCTTCTATATCTGAGATAGATACTTCAATCTTCTGTGAGCCCTCTAATTCTCTTGCAACTTTGACATCTAGGCTTCTAGTGTCAAATAGCTTCGATCTGTTCTCCTGTTCTTCAATCAACTGCGCGATCCTTCTAGTCATGAAATATTTTAACTCTTGTCTCTGTTGTTCTAAAATATCTTCTTCTTCCTTATTTCTAGCTTGATCTCTTTCAATAAATTTAATAATCTCAAAGTCTTCCTTTGTCGAGGTTCCATTGACTGGCATAGGTATTTGAGCACTCTTTCTACATAACATCATCAGTTTTCCTTTGAATAGTCCTATTCCTCCTAGTGAAGGGATCATAGCAGGATTCCCTATAGCTTCCCAAGTTCTTTCTGGCATATTGTTTACTTGTGTCTCTTCATCAAGGACAGAGTCAATTTCGAAGTCTCCTATCCTTGCTTAAATGCATTCTTTTTCTTTAAAGACCTCTAATAATCTAATATGTCGGTGATCATTCAAGGTATCTTTCATCTATAGTAATACCTTCTCTGATTCCTTATGGGTTTCTACTATTTAAGGATTTTCCTTAAGGTTTTCTTCATTCAGATTCATTCTTTCAAGCTTAGCAATCATTCTAGGGCAATCCAACACTTCATGGTCCAAAGCTTTGAAACATAGGCAAATATATCTTCCACCAGGGCATTCCTTAGCCAGATGGTCTAGTTTTCTGCAACTGTAACAGAGGGTTAACCCTCTCCTTCTTTTAAATGATCCCCATCCTCTACTGTATTGTGCACTAGGATCATGGTAGCTAGTCTGCAAAAAATTTGTTCTAGGATCCTACATCCATTTGTTAGTCCAAGCATTATTTCTATGCATAGGTATAACATATCTATCATTGTGCTTATCAGATCTATTCATATTAAACTTTCTTTCATCTATTAATGCCCTAGTTTTTAAGCTAGGACAGTATCTATCAAACATACCTAGATCCATGCTCTAAAATCAAAAATTTCCACTTATCTTACTTCTACATAGCACAAAGCTTCCAGATCTAAATTTTTTTAATTATTCTTACCTTTATTAGAGCACATTGCTTACAGATATTACCTCTTTTCTGCAGATCTGACCTTCTTTTCTTCAGAAACTTCCACTTTTACTTTTCTTAGAGCACAAAGCATTCAGATTTTGCTTCTTTTCTTCATATTTGGCCTTCTTTCTTTAGCACAAATATTTTCAGATCAAGTGGAATACTGCGCACTAGGGCACAGATCCATGCACAGAGCTTCCACAGTTTTAGGATGAATCTTTGCACAAAGATTCTTCTTCCTCAGTTCCCAGCAATCACAGTTTTAGGTCCCAGCAATAGAACCATTTGTTGGCATAGGGGTAGACTCAGGGTTCAATGCTACAACAATGCACCAACAAAACCCTAACTACCGACCCTTTTGGCAACACCTGCGAAGCAAATGAAGTCTCACTCGAGGTAGAGGCAGGGGTGGTTTGCAGGAGTCAAGTGTTTGCAACCTAAGCTGGGACACAGATCTGTGATTATATCACTTACAAGGCACTTAACATAGATCATTCATCAATATTCAACCATTATTATACTTTGCAAATAGCACAAAGCATCGCAACATTCATTTAGATCTAAGGGATTTAAGTGCTTAACAACAGAAAACAGATCAGATCCAGTAGGTCAACACTAAGCACCTTCATACATATCAGATCTACATTCACATACATCTAAGAAGCACAAAGCATAAATAGATCTATCTAAATATATCAAAGCACTTAGCAAAAGCAAAGATAAGCACATTGAGTCAAAGCACAAAGCATAACACACAAATTTACGTGGTTCACCCCCACCCTGGGGCTACATCCACCAAATATTCTTCTTTATTAAAATTGACCAAGTGGTTACAAGCACAGAACCACCAAACCCTATGGTGCACATGACCGAAGATCTGTACAACTCTCTAGAACCTTCTTCCTTGCCTTACAACACAAATCCTTCTAGGTCTCCACACAGGGACTTGCACTAAGCTTTGCAAGCCTATAGAATGCATAACACCTTGATCACATAGATCACACTTGGCACATAACCTATATCACATAGATACAATACAATACTCTACTAGATGCCTAGATGTCTATTTATACATACAAAAGTGGGCCTAAGTGTGGGTAAACCCACGGGTCGACATCCCTTTCCCATTACATATTACCAAAACCCCAAAAGGAACCCAAAAGTGGGTCGAGATCGCGTGATCTCTGCTTCGTCTGGTGCTCCATCTTCGACAAGCTGTCGAAGTCCCAAAAATGGTCAAATATGACCAAGTGTTCCCAAAACTTAGTCAAGGGCCAACACATGCATACCTGGCATCAGGCCCTCTTGCTTGCTATTTTTTCCAAGCCATCATTGAGCAGATCTTATTAAAAAACATATTTTTGAAAATGTACGTGACCTACACCACTACTGACCATGTACACATGCTTTCTACACCACTACAACTCGCATACATATGCTAGTTGAACCATTACAACCCGCGTATACCCACAAATGTTGCAAAAATTAAAAAGTTGCAAGGAATTCGTTGAGATTACGGGCTATTGGGTAGTCTTCCAACTGTCCCACCACCTATTGCCCGTCACCCAACCAAATAAACATTATTTAGTGATATAAAAGGATGTGTTGGGGTATCATTCATAACATAAGCGTAAGAATGGTGAAACTCTGCCCATTTCACATCCCCTCCTTGCCCCAATAATTTGCAGCCACCTTGTGAGTTTTGCACCAGAATTGCCCATTCTTGCCTTTTTACTCCATTTTAAGCCTATTACATTCCTTAGAGAGAGTGTGAGAGGAGAAAGATATGTGGAAGCGTAATTGGAGCTTGGTAAAGAGGATCCCAGACCAGGTTCGAGGAGCAGTCCTCGATCTCATTGTAAGTAAACTTTGTGATATCAATAAAAGGAGTACTTTTTCTATCCCGCAATATGATGTGTTCAATCTTTATGCTTGATTTATGTTTTATACTGACATCTAACCCACTAATTCATATATGAGATACATGTTCGTAGTTTCTTGTTTGTATTTTTGTGAATGCAGGTCAGCCTTGGGAGGATACTTGTAGTCGAGGAGCAATCGAACGTGAAAGGACCGACACCAGACGTGGAGTTTAAGGCAGAGTTACCAGATCCTTTTACTTTGTATTTATTGTATGAATTTGGGGTATATTTGGGGTAGTATAAAGAGTAGGATACTTTTAAATGGTTAGATATGCCTACATGTTGAACCCTAGTGTAGTCCATAGGGGGGTTTCCCCACTATAGCAAAACCACCATTTAAATCTGGTAAACATAGACTACACATTTTCCATTTGCAAGTATTTGTTTGACGATGGTGCCCAAATCCAAATCCTCTGAGAATGTAGACAATCCTTTCCTCCCTCCTCCTGACGATATGGATCATATCCCCTTGGATGACGAAGATTATTTAATTGCAGATCCAAAGTGTGAATTCTTCAAATTACACTTATGGCTCAAGGATTTTTTTTGGATCAGAGCGACGAGATCAAGCTCTGGGAATCTAATATTCCACTATATCTTTTTCCCTAGACATATCTTTTTGCTGAATTTTCCCTGAAATGCCAAGCTCACTACCTTCTCAGCAAAAGGGCCATTGTCTCTTCATCTGGAGAAACTCTTTTCACCATCACCCCTCAAATGATAGATTAGATACTGTAGATACCCATAAACGATTCTTCCTCCCCCTTCTCCATTGAAATTTTGACCGAGCTGTACCAGAAGCTATGTTTCCCACGGAGAGATCATATCTTTGAAATTTTCCTCCCTAAAGTCGCACAGTTACCCAGAAAGAATCCCCCATACCATTCCTCCATCTTCTTAGTTAAAAGAAACCATATCATTTCATCCATGTGTTGTCTACTAGAATATTATTCAGAAAAGTGGGTAGATGAACCCATTATGGGTTTTCTATCCATTTTCTCCACTGAAGAAAAGGCTACCACATAGTTTGACTACAGTCAATTTCTAGCTGACAACATTCATGAACAATTGTTCAAGTTTTCTACATAAGGTATGTTCATGTATTCTTCAATACTGGTGTACATGTTCCTCTTTTTCCAAGTAGACAAGTTCTCCTTCTCTCAGAAGAAGTTAGATCAAGATGGTAATCCTCAACCTGTGACTTCTTGGACATCTATAGTGAGGAAGAACTCGTCTAATTTCAATTTCAAACAATTCATTGACCAATTATGTCATCCAATGGTATGCATGCTCATTGGAAGAACATAATCAAGGATAAATGAGGAAATTCAAAGAATTCTACATTTGTCAGACCTAGATAAAACAGGGGATTGGTACCTTTACCAGGATCATATAGAAATTAGGATCTACGGATGTGAATTACCACCTTACAAGATGCCAAAGTATTTCCCTGTCACGATAGTCACTCTGGAATATATCTGCCAGATGATAAATTCAGATGATATTCACTTTGTAGCTTTCAAGAAGAAACAACAACTCAGGATCAAAGATCAGATAGGTTCTTTCATCTACAACAACAGAGTTGCAAGGGAAGAATCCAACAAGCTATTAAAGGAAATAAAGTTTAGTCAAAGTTTCCCATGGCACTATGACCCATGTGGAATCATTATAGAAACCAGGTTAAAGAACAATATTTCTCCCTATGATCATGTGCCTAAACCTAAAATTGAGAAATTCATGAACCAGACAAAGTGGGAGGAAAACACTCTAACAAACACTGAACATCAATATTCACCAGCGATCATTTCACATACTAGTACAACATAGGTACAAGTAGAGAAGAGGGCTAGAAAGGAAGTCTCCCCTCCAGTCACAGAAGTCTTAGAAGAAGACTTCCAAGTCTATAGGAAGAGGACCAAAACCATCCATACTCCTGACATGTCTAGAGGAGAAGAAACTCAGTCCACCATAGTAATGGAGGGGCCACACTCATAACTCTACTCAGGAAGACAACAAACCATGTCTACTTCCTCATCCAAAAAGTAGACTGATACCACATTGACTAGTAAGTCCTCACAAGAGCTTACATGACTTAATATTTTTGAGAAATATAACTTGATCAAGAAGAAGAATGAGATACTAACCAACAAAACCTATGCATAGTTTTGGAAACAACCATCTACAACACAACACAGGTTGTTATCTACCTTTGATACAGAGAAAGGAAGGATGCATATGGATTTCCTACAGGCACAGGTGCCTCATCCCAAGGCAATCTTTGATTACAAGAGGGAAAATTTTGAATTCTATGTCAAAGAAGTGCATCCATCTTATCAAATGGATATGCATAGACAGTTTGGGGAGATGATTTTCTCCACCCTGGCCAATACCTCCATGACTTTTGCAAAGTTACAGGTTTCTTTAAACAATGTCCAATCTCACTTAAGCTAGAAAATATATCTTCCTTGGCCAAGGATAACAAGATCAAGTTCCTAGAAGAACTGGTATTGAAAATTGTATATGATCCATCCAATGTCAAAGCAGCAAAATAACTCCTCAAGAAGAAAAACATTGACATAGCATCCCTGAGGAAACAACTAAAATTCCCAACCACTAAAGATCCAAAGGAAAAAGAAATGGCAGAGACTGAAGGCCACAAGGAGGAAATGCTAAAATTGATCATGGAGCATAATGCATAGATCACAGAGATGGAGGATGAGCTAGAGAAGTTAGTAAAAGAGAAGGAGCAGGGTGCACCAATGACTGTCATCCCACTACAAGCAGTCCCTATCACAGGAGTCAGTACAGTATCAACAACACCTATATAAGAAATTCCTTCAGTCATTCCAGTGACAACTTCAGATGCTTCTGAGAGATTGGTGAAGTCCATGGAAGACATGACCCTGCAAGGAGACAAGATTGAAAGACTGCAAGAAGAGATCAATAACCTCCAAAAAATGAAATCCATGTTTCAGTCAAGTTACAACACAGAGATGCACAAGTCAAAGAGGCTTACTCAGGAAATACAGAAGTTGTAGAAGGAGACTGTGATTGCCAAGACACTATCAGTGGCCAAATAAAACATATGGATGGACATCAAAAAGTCCATGATATATATTTGGCCACTCATACAAATTGCATTTGAACAACATGAACTTGTGCAGAGATCCAGACAAGACATTGACGGGATAAAGGGAGAATTGGGAGAACAGCCTACTGAGGCTACAAAAATTGTTAGGTTCTTGAATTCCAAGACCAAAGAAGAGTTGGAAGCACTGGAAATAGAGGATAGGACAGAAATAATCCTTGAGGTCAAGAAGGTTTTGACCAAGAAGGGACTGATGATGCAACTTGAGGAGAAAGATTAGACAATGTGTATTGGAGTGCAGAGGTTTTTCAGCAAGTTCGACTCACTGCACAAGAAATTTATTCCAAGTTTACTAGTGATCAATGACAAACTGATTACCCTATCATAATACAAACATAAGATCCTCACAGTGGAAAAATATGGTTCTAAGTTTGCAGGCATAGAAGGGAGCATAATTGGAAAGGCTTTCTTAGAAACTCTATAGTTGGACCTGAACATCCAACATGAGACAAAATACATCTTCATCACCAAGCCAACCTTTTCCAAATACACAGAGATGGATGAAACCTACAGAATATTACTCAAGGTCTCCATCCCCATTCAAAAGAGATGGGAAGACCTATGTGCCTTGATCGAGTAGATATGATGTGGACATCCGAGTCAGCATGAGGAAGACAATCAAAGTCGAGTGGATGAATCACCAACTACTTTCCCAGAAATCAACATTCAGGATTTGGACAAATCACCAATAGTCCTATTATTTTGTAATATGTAATCTAGTTAGTTAAATTTTTCCTCCACCGTATCCTAGTCATTAATGACAAGATCGAATGTAATTGTTGTATAAATACTTCTTAATTTGAAGTATTGAGGGTTGATTTTTGTGCCCAGAAAGATATCGTTGTAATATTTTTAAGGAGATCGACCAGTAATAAAAAGACAGATTCACAGGATTCTTGCATTTGGATGTTGGTGATGTTCATCTTGCTTTGTTAATGTTTATCTTACTCTTTAATCATTTTGTTTTCTGTCTTTGATCGTTTAAAGGAAGTTAATGAACGGAATTTGTCTCAGACACTCTATTTCTGGTCTTTAGTGATCTGCATGTTATTCTTCTGATATTAATAAAAGAAATTATTAACTGCTTCTTTGTTTGATTGAATATCTCACATGTTCTATCTTTCCACCACATTTAAATATTAATAGATCCAACATTCTTATTATCTCGCCCTATGAAGAAATATTATAAAAGTTGTATCAGATCTTAATATTTAACACAGACCCCATAGCCCAATGGATGTTTAAATGAAATACTTCAGCCAATCTTCATAAACAAAACAACATACTCAGAT
The DNA here is from genome assembly GCA_900067695.1 of Picea abies. Taxonomy (NCBI): domain Eukaryota; kingdom Viridiplantae; phylum Streptophyta; class Pinopsida; order Pinales; family Pinaceae; genus Picea; species Picea abies. The sequence goes on along the minus strand of CBVK0100604755.1, from coordinate 533 downwards.
TATTTTAACTAGCCTAATATCTAAAAATCAAAATAGATCCAAATCTTACAGAGAGATCCCTCTCTAAAACTGGCAGGGATAGATCCTAGTTTCGAAGTGGTTATGGTAAGTTACCTCTGTTAATTTCTTCTACCCTTAATAACCTCTGGGAATTACAGAGTGCTAACACCTTCGATGACCTTCTCCAAACCTTTAAGGAGTTTCATTGACTTTGAATATGGAAGGGTCTAATCTATCGACAAGAGAATCCAGAGCTCTATATTGGTTGGTAGAATGAATAGGGGACCTGCAAAATTCACAATATACTATATTCAGAACATAGGTGTACTTTTGTAGAACAAGGAAGTGCCTAGGGGAGTGGCCATGACTTCTAAATATCTCACAATACTCATTTATCTTACCTCCTTGATGATTCGAGAAATCATTGTATTGAACAGGGCCATGAAATGGTGTTGCATTGACAAGTTGTGAAACTCCTCACAATGGTCCTATTGGCGAAGGAGCCATTGGGTGAGTGGGGGGTCCTGAACCCC
>CBVK0100604752.1:0-14378 GCA_900067695.1 Picea abies | reverse complement strand
TTTTATAAGATCGAAAAGAGATTAAGGATCACATTATATAAAACAAGATTAGCCATGACCCTTACGAAATGAAATATAATTTATAAATTACATGCTCAATTGCCTTATCAATTAAACAAAAACCAAGTTGTGCAATCAAAGTAAGAGTAGGCAAAGGGACATAGTTTAAAAGAAATCTTTGCAGCCATATGATAAACCAATGGTAAAGTGCCTTTCAGAATATCAATAAAAGACTACGACAGTCCAAATAACGATGGAGGAGTTTTCACGCTTTCAGTTGTGAAACTGAATCGAAACCAATTTGCAAATGTCGTATGAAATGAAAATATCGTCTTTTTGCAAAATGCGACAGAAATTTGAAATTCAAGAGACATAGGTGTAGGCAGCTTTTAGGGCAATTAAAAAAAAATTGAATTGGTTTCCAACAATATCCTCCTTCAATTCTTCTATGGATGGACCTGTCTTATGGTACTGGTTTTCTTCCAATTGCAAGGCTTCCTGCAAAGCCTCTGATTGAGTTTGGAATTTCTTTTGTCTAAGTGGGTATTTTAGATGTGGTAATAGAGAATTAAAAAACAAATGCCTATGTTGTATGTCAGTCATGGCATACCTCAATTTCCCTTTTAAACGTTTGAATCTCTAGTCAATTTACTAGACGTATTCTCCTAGTTTGTGTCTAATTTATATCATCTCATTCATGTATTGGCCCTGTAAGTTGGGATTCTAAAATTTATTTTTCAATAGCCTCTTGACATCTACAATCATCCTTCTTGTTTCTGGTGGAATGTTTACAACTAAGATCATGTACCAATACAGTGTGTGGTATCTTATCATGATAACTAACTGCGCAGGTTTTGTATCTTCATCTGTGATCTACTTTTATTCCCAAATCTTCTCATAGATAAAGAAGCGATTTTTAGGATCCTCTGATGCCTCTCCCTTGAATTTTTGTAACCTAATGGTAGGATCATGTCCTACCATCTTGAACGTTGATGAGATATGACCTCTGCGTGGTGTGGATACATGACTACTACTTCCTGAAATTGCTCCTCCATTTGTTTCTCCTTGTTTACATGTACTTCATTCTGTGTTTATTCCACTAAAATTTGGTTTTCTAGCTAGTGGTTTTCTTTCCAATGTATTGGTCGCACATGGGTTTATGGGTTCGACATTAACACTGACATGGATAGGGGTTCTGCCTTATGTTCTTTCCCTTGGAACTCTTTTCTTTCTTTCATATGTTGTGCGTATTATTTCCTTAATCTGCTCCATAGCCCAAAGATCCTCTACCTCTTCTTCATCACTTTCCAAGCCTTCCCTCACTACTATGGATCTCTTCTTATTGTTCATCTTGTATTGGTAGGGTGCTCCACTCCATGTATTTCCAGTTGTTTCCATGATCTCCTTGATCTGGTCTTCCTCCATCATGATTGGGTCCAAGGCCTCTTCCCTCTTTCCTTTATCCATCTCTTCCTCCATTTCTTCAGCTCTTTTTAGTGCTTCCCCCCTTCCCCCATGCATGTAGGGAAGTTTTAGATGTCTGACTCCATATTCATTACACCTTTTTTATATAGTAATATCTTTATGTAAGTATGCAATGACCTTATATACCTTCCTCATGGTCCTCTTATGAAATCTTTCTCTGCTATGCTGTAAGACTTTGCAGTGTCTACTGCAAATTCTGTGATAAATCCTGCAAAAATACTATCTAACCAAAAATCTACTGCATGCATGAATTTGTTATCAACTGGTTGCAACTGTGTGATCTCCAAAGGATTCCACTCTAGTTGTCTAATCCGATTTATTGTGTGGTTTTATTTCAACCTCAATATGCACTCCTGCAATACATGTGGGAAATCATAGAAAAATACTTCATGCAAGTCGCTAAATATGTACTTGTCTAGATATTTTCACGGTGTTATTTTAGGGTTTCAGTTGTCTTTCTGCAAAAACTCTAGCTCCTTTTTCTTCAACCAACTTTTGATCTCTACCTTCCTTGGATTCCATGGTATGAACATCCCCTTCTATATTTTCATTCTTTTAACGCTTCCTCAACAGATCTGGCATTCTTTTAATGGTTCTTCAACAGATCTCTTTCGCTCAATCCCATTATGTTCCAACTGGAAATAAAACCATTTTTTGGTTACTACTCTCTTTCTCTCCCTTAGGCTGACCTAGGTTCAGATCCGAACAAGCTTCCAACAAAGCCTCTAAAACTATCAGCCCTCCTGGTTAACCAGAAGGAAACACAACACACAAAGTGTACTGCAGAATATCACCCGAGATAGTTCTATGGGTGGCTACAACGCTCAGGTTCTTGCAGCATGAGAATGAGTGGGGATCTAAGATTATACTTTGGTATCTTCATTAATTTACTATCTCATACATCTAGATTTAATATATTGTCATACTTTATCCATGCATGTAAATCAAAAGATCTAACTACTTCATCAAGACATTTATCCAAGAGTTTACCATTGATATAAAAGAAATAAACCATAAATATTTTTTACAACACATGATCTACTATGGCTCACCCCCTCCTGGGATATGTCCATAAATATTTGTATCTCAAGCTCTTTTACTATGTTTCTGCAAGATATCGTGTCACATGCACTACATTCTCTACTCTTATCACCACAGGCTTCTCGATCCCTGCATGGATGACTAGATCACACCAGGATCCTCATCCTGCGATCTAACCCTTGGGATCATTTTGCTCGACTCTCCTCTAGCTCAACAACTTACCAAAATTTACAGTTCTTACAATTTTGTATTCTAAACCCCCTACCTAGACCTCCTAAGTACTTACTTATACTATTCTTGGCTTATTGGCCATTAAAATATCTTACCAAAACCCTAACCCTAATGTAGTTATGTTTCCTTGCATTCTTTCCTCACACATGATGCTTTTCCTTCCAGCTATCTTTCTCCCACTTCTTGCTTTTCTCTCCAAAAATAGCCTTTTCCCCAAAATGGGCCTGTGCTAAACAAGGAAAAATTGGGCATGGATTTTCATTTAGTCACTTAGTATGATTTATACCTTGCAAATTACAAGGAAAACTTTGCCTCTTCTTGCACAACCACTGTAATACCCCAAGGTCAAACCCCTATTCAATTGTAATGATGTTTAACGATGTTTATAGGCTGGTGAGCCATGTATTTATAAGTTGAGAGGATTATGTGTTTATTAGGCCAGGGAGCCCAGATTCAAATGCCAATGAGCCTATTTTTGTATATGAAATTATGAATATCATTAATAAAAATACATTGTTACGTGTAGACCAACCATGAAGAAAGCGTTATGGGGGACTAAGCTCCACTAGGAAGGGAAAGGGAAGGGGTCTGAGAGGCTAGGAAAAATGGGTTATTCTTGAGGGCTTAACCCAAGGGAATATTAGAATGTATTTCCTTAAATTACTAAGGCTTGAGAAATAAACCCTATTATCCTAAGTCCCTTTGGGGACAGGAATGAACTCCAAGTGGAGAGGAATGAGCTCTTGAAGATCCAAGTGTCATCCAGGATGCATGCAAATTTATGTGGGAAATTCCATCGTTGCATGGTTTTGTAACATCCCCGACCATCCATGTCGGATCATGCTACACCAAAGAACTCTTTATGTTCTCTTTTCGAAACATATTGTAACATACCCAACACCCAATTGAGCTATGCCACATAAATTTTTCGAACTACATGCAATTAAAACATATACACATAGAACTCTTGTGGAAGCTTTATATAAAAACGTAAACATACAAATACATTATGTAAATGCACAGATTCATATTGAAATAATAGTAAACACGTACATGCATCATATATAGGAAATACCCATAAATATAAACATAGTTATAAATCGTACACAGAATAAATCCATAAGAATAAAGACGGAAATGACAATGCAACATGTAACTTTATCACACAATTTACACTTATCCTAGTAAGACTATCACCAACTACGTGCATACCTTCAACAAACCTCCCACTCTTAGACCACACTGTTCATCAGTCTCAACAGTGAGTAACCCCTGAGTTGGGACTAAACTCCACCCGGGTAAAGGGATTCCTAACCAGACTAAAGGCTCATAGACAACAGGAAAGACTATGTCTCAGGTGCCAACTCAAACTAACAACCTACAGTCCCTCATTTCCCACATGCCTATCCCACCCAGGAATTATGCCCCTTATCTGCTCAATAGTCCTTCAACTGCCCCACTTCCTTTACGGGCTTCAGCAAAAGGACGTACAGGAAGTCTCAGAGCATTGTAGCTGTAGTTTGGCACCTTCAGGAAATCAATTCCCAACAATTCTCTCACCCAGATAATTTCTCACAGGCCTGGAAACCCGTATCTTCAATATCCCATGGGCTTGATGACCTACTTCTTTAGTCTATCTCCCAACCTAACCAGATACACCAACACAGAATGGCTATGGATATAGGTTCAGGTACGGTCATGAAGATACGAAGGATAGCTCAATCAGTGTTTGCATGCTCATGGATGATTGACTAGATAGCTCAATGATGGAAGGAATCGTGGGAAGAATGATGTAAAAGATGGGAAAATGAACTAAGTCCCAAAAATATGTATGCATGTCCCCCCAAATTGACACATGTCATGTTTGGGAGCTACTTTGGCCCACTTGTCCCCAACTTTGGAACTTAGGATACAATAATTATCCATACTTTATGATTTAAGAAATATTAATATAATATTCCTTTTTGGCTTAAGATCCCTATCTTAGCCCATTTTCCTTAAATTTTATCCCCTCCCTTTCCCTAACCAGTGGAGTTTAGTCCCCCATCTCTTTTATCATGGTCGTTCTGTGCGCATCGATGTATTTTATATTAATTATGAGACATATACAAAAATAGGTGCACTGGCCTTTAACATCTAGGCTCTCCGACCTAATCAAAACATAAGCTTAATAGCTTATAATAACTAGCTCACCATCCTATAAAACGCAACATATACACAAAAGACTCTATGGGCTCAAAATCTCGTGCACTCAAGTTGTTGCACGTGGTATCCAGGAATGTCCACACTTCATCATTTTTTTGTGCAGTACAAGTGCGCACTATGCCATGAAATGTGCATACAAAATGATATCAAACAAATCACAAGCTTAAGTACATTTTCATTCACATTACAATTGGGTTCAGCCTAGGGATATTATAATCCCCTTCCCTTATTTATGCAATGTCCTCAGTGTATCATGTACCCATATACAACAAAATTTCAAAAATCGTAAAAAATATGTGGGTATTTTGCCTGCATTGCATCCTCATGTTCCCAAGTAGTGTCCTCAATAATGTACCAGGTCCATTGGACCTTAACAATCCCTATGGCTCAATTCTAGAGGTGTTTTATTTTTTGGTCCAGAATGTGCACCAAATACACTTGGAAAGCGCCTTCTTGCTCCACCTAGATCACATTCTAATCAATAACATGATTAGCATCATGTATATATTTCTTGAGCAATGATACATGGAATACATTATGAACAGACATAGATGTAGTTAATGAAATCATATAAGCCACTAGACCAATCCTCTCTAGGATTTCAAATGGCCCACAATAGCGAGCTGCCAACTTTGAACAGTTTCGCAATTTCAAGGAACTTCTGTTGGCCTTCACTTTCAAGAGTACATGATCACCCACTTTAAATTCCATTTGATTTCTTCCCTTATCAACATATATTTTCTGTCTGTCTTGAACAACCTTTAAAATTTGTTTTATTTTAATCATTTTCTCCTTCATTTCCCTGAGCAAATCTGGCCCAACCACTGCTCTATCTGTTGGGTTATCCCAACTTACTGGTGTGTTGCGCTTTCTGCCATAAAGTGCCTCAGATGGGCTCATCTTTAGAGATTCTTGGTACCCATTGTTATAAGAAAACTCTACCAAGTGTAGGTAATCTTCCCATTTTGATGGTTTATCCATCACATACATCCTCAACATATCTTGAATCACTTGATTTACCCTCTCTGTTTGTCCATCTGATTCTGGATGATAAGTTGTACTAAAATTCAATTTTTTTCCAAATCCATTAAATAATCCTTTCCAAAATTTTGAGGTAAATTTTGGATCTCTATTAGACACAATTGTCTTGGGTGTGCCATGTAATATAGCAATTTCCTTAATATAAACATCAACAATGTTAGTTTCCTTATGAGTGAGCTTAACTAGAATAAAATGGGCAGCTTTAGTAAGCTTATCCACCACTACCATGATAGAATCATGTTGCTTGTTTGTTCTGGGTAGTTTGGCGATGAAATCCATTGTTACAACTTCCCATTTCCACTCAGAAATGGGTAATGGTTGTAGAAAACCAGATGGGTGTCTATGCTCATCCTTTACCTTTTGACATTCCAAACATTTGGCAATAAAATTAACAACCTCTTTCTTCATGCCTTTCCAATAATATTGGCTCTTGATAGCTGCAATAGTTTTCTGATATCCTAGGTGCCCAACATAAGGTACATTATGAATTTCTCTCAATATCATAATTTTCAATTCCTGAGAATTTGGTACGTAAATTCTTCCCCTGTACATGAGAATTTCATCATTATCTAGCTTGTATTCCTCAATTTTCTGTTGTAAAATACCTTGTTGTAATTTTCCCACTAATTCCTTGTATTGCAAATCTGATTTGGCAGCCTCTATAATTATGTATTTCAAATCTGATTGGTACATGCTAATGGTTGTAGCATGCATTTCATGCGCTCTTCTATCTAGTGCATCAACCACTTTGTTCTCTTCCCCTTTGATATGATTTATATCAAAGTCATATTCACTTAAAAACTCTAACCATATGCTCTACCTAGCATTTAGAGTTGGTTGATCAAATAAATATTTCAGACCATTATGGTATGTTCTTAGCTCAAACCTTTTCCCAATGAGGTAGTGTCTCCATTTCCTCAAGGCATGCACTATGGATTCCAACTCCAAATCATGAGTGGCATAGTGTCTTTCATGATCCTTTAACTTCCTTGACTCATAACATATAACAAACCCATTTTGGCTGAGGACTCCACCAAGTCCCTCTTTACATGCAGTTGTGCATACAATGAAGTCTTCATTTGGGTCTGTAATCCTTAGTATTGGAGAACTTGTTAATAATTATTTCAAGTGTTGGAAACTCTTTTCACAATCCAATGTCCAATGAAACTTCACACCCTTTCATTTGTAAGGAAGTTATTGGGTGTTCAATCTTTGAGAATCCTTCAATAAATCTCATGTAGTAGCCTGTAAGGAACATGAATGAACTGACCTCTATCGCATTCTTTGGCACTGACCATTCTCTAATGGCTTCTATCTTCTCAAGATCCACTCCTATCCCATCTTTTGATATGATATGACCCAAATAATGAATTTGCTTATGATAAAATGAGCACTTGTTCAATTTGGCATACAACTGATGATCCCTTAATACTTGCAACACCATCATCAAATGATGTTCAGTCTCTTCTTTTGACTTGGAATATATAACAATTTCATCCAAAAAGACAATGACAAATGTGTCTAAATATTCTTGAAAAAAACCATTCATTAAGCACATGAAAATAGCTAGTGCGTTTGACAACCCAAATGGCACCACTATGAACTCATAATGACCATACCTTGTCCTAAAGACAATCTTGTTGATATCTTCCTCTTTAATCCTTACATGATGGTATCCTGACCCGATATCTATCTTTGAAAAGATCTTTGCATCCTTCAATTGATCAAAAAGATCATCAATCCTTAGCAGAGGATACTTGTTTTTAACAGTAAATTTATTCAACTGTCTGAAATCAATGCACAATCTTAATGTTCCAACCTTTTTCTTCACAAACAAGACTGGGGCACCCCAAGGTGACACACTTGGGTGTATATACCCCTTCTTCATAATTTCTTCAAGCTGCATTTGCAAATCCTTCAATTCTGGTGTACTCATCCTATAAGGAGTCTTTAACATTGGAGGTTCTCCAGGAATTAAATTTATAGAGAAATCAATATCTCTCTTTGGGGGTAGTCCTGGTACCTCCCTGAACACATCTTCAAAATCTTCCAGGACTGCATAATCTTCCAAATTTGGCACCTTATCTTTAGGTGTCTCTTCCATATGAGCTGCAAATATTTGACACCCTTTTCTATAGAATTTCTTCAGCTGCAATGCTGAAATTTCTCTGATGGTTACTACCCTGGGAATTCCCTGCACTTTCCTTAAGTTCCCTTCCTCATCCAAGCAAATAAATGCCTTGTTATGATATTCTAGGATAGCATGATTCTAGTACAACCAATCCCTCCCAATTAGACAATCATAGGAACCTAAAGGTGAGATGTTCAAATCTTCCCTAGTGTTAAACCCATTCATGTCCATAAGAAATGACTTAACCCTCTCATTAAATTTTCTTTTGGCTCCTGTAGCCAGCTACACCAACCAAGATTTTCCATTCTTGCTTCTTGGAAAATGAAAACTTTCCACCATCTTAGGATCTATATAACTATGACTAGCTCTTGAATCAATTAAAATAACAATGGTTTGGTTGTTGATCATACCTTCCACTTCAATCATATGTGACCGATACTCTGCTTGCTTGTTGTCTAGGGCTGCATAGATCCTTGGTACATTTATGCCCATGTCCTCCACTGTTTCATCTTGCTGTACATTCTGAAAAGTTCTCACTTTTTTACCTTTGTGAGGAAAATCTCTGTACATATGATCTCCTTTACAACCCCAACATTGAATAGGTGGTTGCCTTGGCCTTTGACCCCCTGTCTCAATCGTTTTGGGCTCTCTAGGAGGTTTTTGTCCCTGTGGATTATTTATGAAGAATGGTGGCTTAGCTCCCTTCTTCCTCTGATCCATATTGAACTTCTTTTTTTCTTCCCAATCTTTTTGTAAAGTCGGACTTGATTTTTGTTGATCATATAGGAATTTAGCTCACCTTATGGTCTCCCCCAATGTATTTGTATCATCATACTGTATTTTTTCATTGATGAATGATGAAAATCCACTCAAATACCTTTGAATTTTAACTGTCTCATCCTTGATGAAAGAGACATACTTCAGCATTTCTAGAAACCTTCTTTCATATTCATCATATGTCATACTCCCAAGCTTTAGTTCAAATAACTCTTTCATTTTCCTGTCATAGTATCTCTTAGTCAAGTATTTCTTCTCAAAATACTTCTTGAATTCTCTCCAAGTAAAATTTTTCTCTTTAATGTGTTGCACCTACACAAAATGATCCCACCACATGGATGCCTTTCCCTTGATTTGATAGATTGCAATTCTACCTTCTACATGAGAAGAATAATTATGCAATTGAAAATATTTTATCATTCCCAGCAGCCATGTTTCTTCATCCTCATCCTTCTTGTGCTCACCATCAAATGTACGAGGTTTGATTTTGTTCATTTCTCCTCGTAGTTCATCCACCCCAGACCTCTTATGCTTTATGATACGGGATGGACTTGATATTCTATGTGATCTCTTATTGGAATGCCTCTGGGAGTGGTGGTGATGTTTGCTAACACTTATGGTTCTTCTTTTCTCATCAGGAGGCCTGTGACTTCCAGATTTGCTTGAGCCACTCTCCTTATCCATTTTCTTTTCTATTATGTTCAAGCTCTGTAATAAATTCATGTTGAAGTCATCCTAATGCTCCTTGTCTTTCATAATCCTTTCATTATCCTCTTTATGGATTTGTACATCCTTCTGAAAATTTTTAATGGTCTCTTCCATATTCATGTTTTCATCCCTTCCTTCTCCATGTCCATTGGAGTTTGTTCCTTCAATGCCTAAATGGACATCCATCCCTCTAATATCATCTTCATGGCTGTAAGTCCCTTTTGCCTCTTCCATTTCTATGGAATCTATGTTGATCTTGATCTGATCTAGTTGTTGTTAACTTTGCAAAATGTGCAGCCAACAAAACTTTGTCAGGCTAACTGATTCAACAATTTCATGAAAATATGAACCATTCTGGTTCAATAATATATATTAGAATTCTTTCTTTTGATTTCCTAGAAAATTTAATTCCCCGATCAATTTTCTGGGTGGATATTTATATTCCATTGTTTGATACCTTTCCAACACCTTCTCCTATGCTCAATTCTAAGTCTCGAGCAAAAAGTTATGTCTATTTAAAAATTGCCCATTAATTTTTATGTTCACACTTCAACTTGGCGCAACTCTGCATTGTAATTATGCAATTTCGCACCTACTCCATTGGATTTTTCATAGGATATCAATTGGGTTTCTTCATATACATCTTATGGACACTTTCTAAATTTCACCTCTTTCTGGGTTCTGGGATGCTAGTTATAGCCTACTGAAATTCCAGACCAAAATACCATATTGTAATTGGTATGCTACAGGTTCCTTATTTTCCATATTAAACAATTTTAACATGCCCATAAATTTAATTTAGATATTTTAATCTCATCTATGGCTCAATATATTTCCATTGACTACTCCTGTGCCTCAATCTGATTATGGAGTAGAAAGTTATGGCTCTTTGAAGTTAGATGGGTCTTAAAATTTACCCTCCAATGTTTGTGCTGTAACTTTCTTATAAAAGATCTGTTTGACGAACGGTTTACACCATTAGAAATCTCTCTCTGATCTCTTTTATTTAAGCTATAGAGACATAGTGTGGCCTAGCACACTTTTTTCTCATGGTTTTCAAGTGCATAAAAGTTCTCTTAAGGCACTAAAATACGCGCTGAAAAATGATGATGTTCAAATGATATAAAACGTCGCAGAAAATCAGTGGTTTTCTGCTATTGTTCACCCTTCAAACAATTTCGTGCGGACAAATTTCAACCTGTAACCCATATTTTCCTTGTACAACAATAACACAAGGTAAATCATGCTTCGCGCACTATAAAACCATTGTGTATCACTTCTCTGTTGCACGAATAACTTGTGCACACTACTTTTATGTCGCGCGCCAATATCCACCATGCACAATTTTTGTACTGCATGCTAATATTCTGCGCACATTTCACTCGACACACTGCATCATGCCAAAGTTTAGTATGCCCCAACATGCACCAATACTCTGTGTGCACCATTAACTAAACTATTGTGTGACAACATATACCCACATTGCTCGTGCACCAACCAAACTCCTCTATGCTCTACCAATACTATGCGCACCATGCACACCATTATTATTTTTCCGTGTGACGCAAAAATTCAGTGTGCACACCTACACACTAACATTTTTCCACGCAGCGCCCAAAGTTTAGTGCGCACATCCACACACTAACATTTTTCTGTGCGACACCCAAAATTTAGTGGGCATACCCACACACTAAAATTTTTCCACGCAATGCCCAATTCTTACATATCTCAACTTTTACTGTGCATAATGCATTTTTAGTGTGCCCACCCATGCACATTCATTTTTATGCGCATCAATTCCTTGTGAATTCCTCTGCAGAAATTGGGGATTTTGCTTAACTTTTTCCCCAATTTACCATAGACATTATGTAACCATGAAATTTCGTTCAATTTCACCCCGATAACACCAGTTCAACCTTTGCAACAACAAATCGTTGTGGGTTGACATTTCTGGAATGAATTTCCCCAAAATGAATTCACGAATTGAGAATTTTATTTACTAATCTTGCTCCATCTATCATGGCTTCACTATAACTTCAAATTTGACCCATTCTAGATCCGAATTTGCTAGAACATATATTAAATTGGGAATATCTCGTCACTTGGCCGAATTTCTCAATTTTATCATGAATTTAACATAAAAAATTGGGGCTTTTCCCCAATTCCACCCAGTTGTTGTTACTTTTTACCATGGACGCCCTACAAACTGAAATTTGGCCACTTTGAAATAAATCCTCTGTGACATTTCACTTCAACTCAACTTTCTCGGCCCATCCAAGCTTAGTGTTGAAAACTGAGGCTTTGATACCATGTCGTAATGTCCCCGACCATCCATGCCAGACCACACTACGCCAAAGAACTCTTTATGTTCTCTCTGTGAAACATATTGTAACATACCCAACACCCAACTGAGATATGCCACATAAATTTTTCGAACTACATGCAATTAAAACATATACACATAGAACTCTTGCGGAAGCTTTATATAAAAATGTAAACATAGAAATACATTATGTAAATGCATAGATTTATACTAAAATAGCAGTAAATGCATACATGTAGCATATACAGGAAATACCCATAAATATAAACACAAGTATAAATCATACACAAGATAAATCCATAAGAATAAACACGGAAATGACAATGCAACATGTAAATTTATCACACAATTGACACTTATCTTGGTAAGAATATCACCAACTACATGTAGACCTTCCATGAACCTCCCAACCTTAGACCACACTGTTCATCACTCTCAACAGTGAGTCACCCCCAAGTTGGGACTAAACTCCACCCGGGTAAAGGGATTCCTAACCAGGCTAAACGCTCATAGACAACAGGAAAGACTCTATCTCAGGTGCCAACTCAAACTAATAACCTACAGTCCCTCATTCCCCACATGTCAGTCCTACCCAGGAAGTGTGCCCCTTCTCTTCTCAACTGTCCTTCAGTTGCTCCACTTCCTTTCCGGGATTCAGCAACAGGTTGGACAAGAAGTCTCAGAACGTTGTAGTTTTAGTTTAGCACCTTCAGGAAATCAATTCCCAACAATTATCTCCCCCATAGAATTTATCACGGGCCTGACAAGCCGCCTCTTCAATATCCCATGGGCCTAACAACCCACTTCTCCAGTTTAGCTCCCAAGATAACCAAATACACCAACACAGAATGGATATGGATACAGGTTCAGGTACAGTCATGAAGATACAAAGGATAGCTCAATGGGTGTGTGCATGTTTATGGATGATTGACTGGATAGCTCAATGATGGAAGGAATCATGGGTAGAATGATGGAAAATATGGGAGAATGAGCTAAGTCTCAATAATATGTATGCATGTCCCCAACTTGACACTTGTCATGTTGGGAGCTACTTTGGGCCACTTGTCCCCAACTTTGGAACTTAGGATAAAATAATTATCCATACTTTATGATTTAAGAAATATTAATAGAATATTCCTTTTTGGATTAAGATCCCTAGATTAGCCCATTTTCCTTAACTTTTAGACCCTCACTTTCCCTAACCAGTGGACTTTAGTCCCCCATCTTTTTTATCATGGTTGGTCTGTGTGCAGTGATGTATTTTATATTAATTATGAGACATATACAAAAATAGGTGCAATAGATTTTAACATCTAGGCTCTCTGGCCTAATCAAAAAATAAGCATCCTAGCTTATACTAACTGGCTCACCATCCTATAAAAAACAACATATATAGAAAAGGCTCCATGGCCTCAAAATCCCACACACTCAAGTTGTTGCCCGCGGTATCTAGGAATGTGCACACTTCATCATTTTTCTGCGCAGTACAATCATGCACTATGCCATGAAATGTGCATACAAAATGATATCAAACAACTCACCAACTTAAGTACATTTTCATTTATATTACAATTGGGTTCGACCTAGGGATATTACATGTTCACTAACCATTCTTTCCATCTCTTGCCCCATTCACTCACGCACTAAGCAGGCATGCAATCATCCATTTCTGCCATTGTTGAACCCTCTACCATTGTGAACCTCTATAATTTTCTGAGTCATCCCTTGCCTTACCCGTTTTTTCTATTGTGGTTACATCGTTGACTTAAGAGATGGACATAAGAAGTAGGTTTTCAAGACTATGGTTTGAAGAGGCATGTTTTCAGGCCCATGGGCTGAAGAAGCAGGTTGTCAGGCCTGTGAGAAACTCTCTCCAAGTGAGAGAAATTGTTGGGGAAGTGATTTCTCCTAGAGGGGGTCCAACAGAAGCTACAGAGCTCTGAGAATTCCTCATTCGGCCTATTGCTAAGGCCCTATAAGGGAAGTGGATCAGTCAATGGACTGTGGAACAATGAAGGTGTAACAGGCATGTGGGGATTGAGAGTCTGTGAGCGGTGGGCATAAGTAGGCTCCTTGGAGGGAATCCTTCATGTTGCATTGTGCATATTTCCATAGTATCGGCCTAGCATAGTATTTCCTTACCCTGGGTGGAGTTTAGTCCAATCTTGGGGGTGACCCACTGCTGATAGCTTAGAGCAGTGTGGTCTAAGGCTGGGAGGTTCATGGAAGGTATGCACAAAGTCGATGGTCTTCTCATAAAAAGATAAGTACCAATTCCATATTAATTTTACATTTTTTGTTTAAGTATATGTCTGAAATTTATCATAATTATCTGTGTTTATTGCATGTATATGTTTATTTTCACTTCCACATGAATCTGTGTATGTGTAGAATGTCTATATCTGTTACATTTTCATTGTGTGTGTGTGTGTGTGT
>CBVK0100604750.1:0-12818 GCA_900067695.1 Picea abies | reverse complement strand
CTAAGTTTACACCTTCTTGTTACTTGTAACTTAGCATTATCACATATCCAGCCAAGAGGGTATGGCTTAGGATGTGGAATTGTTTCCAACTTAAGTTTCTTAACAGTTTCTTCATAAATAAGGTTTGCTTGAGATCCAGTATCAAATAAAGTGTCTATCTTAGTATGCTTTGAAACAACCCTTATGTGAAAAAGTTCAATTCTCGCTTTCTCTTGTTGAGTTACATTGACATTAGTATTACTTGAAGAGCTAGTGCTTGCAATAGAACCATTACCTTGATAACCCATGGCTGTGATCTTCGTTTCATCACCCGAATCCGAACCTAAATCATGTTGAACAGTTGCAGCAGTCTTTGACTTCCCTTTGTTGTTGTTTCCAAACTTCTTGGGTCTTCTTTCAGGATGAAGCTTCCAACAATGGTTTTCATCATGGCCATCTTTTGAACAATGTTTACATGTTAACTTTTCTCCCTCTTTCTTCACAGCAGCATTCTTCCTACCATTACCCTTGAGCTTCCTCTTTCCTTTGTCTCCATGGCTGAAAGTCTTCTTGTTGCCCTCATGAGTTTCATTCCTTCCTCTTACTTCCAAATGAGTAGCTTGTACACAAACTTCATCTAGATTCGAAGGATTAAACATGAGTATAGTATGTCTCAAATAACTATGTAAAGCTCCAATATATTTGAGCAAAGTTTCCTGAGAAGACAAATCTACTCCCAAAACCAAAGCTCTTCTCCTAAACTCTTGAGTAAATCTTTGCACACTCTGTCCTTTAGCTTGTCTAAAATTTTGCCATTCCATAGTTTCCTTTTGTTTATATGCCAATGGATAAAATTGTTTTTTAATTGCAACAATGAAATCATTCCAAGAAATCAAAATTTTACCATACTTTTTCATATCCTCCTGAGTCTTGGATTCCCACCAAATAAGTGTTGCACTATCCAATCTTAACGAAGCAAGCTGAATTTTGGTTTCATCATTTTGAATTTTTTGTATTCTACAATATACCTCAATTTGACGTATCCAATTATCTAACTTCTCAGCATTAACTTCTCCATTGTATATTGGCAATTCAAATTTTATATCAAGCTTTAATGAAGGAATTTGCGAAGGATTTTTACCATGCCCCTTTGGAGAATTTGGAATAGGTCTTGAACTGGTAGAAAAAGAAGAAGAAGAAGATGGAGGAGAGGGTGGTGGAGAAGCACCATTCCCTCCATTTCCGTTTGGAGTTTTGTCACCATTGTTCCCCTTATGCCTTGAAAGGTTGGAGCCTTCACCTTGCGACAATATGTTCCTTTCCATCAAGATCTTCATCATCTCTCTCATCTCCATGACAGCCTTTCTGAGATCTTCATTTTCTGTAGGAACATGTTCATGACTTTCTGCATGAGCCATACTTGGTGAATGCCTCCCTGAAACTTGCGGTGATGGTATATGCTTCCTCCTTGAAGGATGAGAACTTGGCTCCACAAGTTGACCTTCTCCTCTTGTGAGTTTCAACCTTGTGAGCATCAGAAACAAAACTTGCAAACAATCAAGTCTTCAAAAACCAGTGCTCTGATACCAACTTGATCTAAAAATGAAGAAGACTTGAAATCTTGAAATTATTGTAAGTAAATGTTATGTGTTAAAAGCAAATGGATCAACTTTGCAACACATAAATTAAAGGATTACTCATGCAAAATACACATAGACAGCAGCATAATCAATGAACATAAGCATATAAACACAGCAATTGGTAAAGGAGTTCACCCCTCTCTTGGGCTACATCTCCTGGTCCAGCTTCCAATGGATCATTATTATTAATTGCTCAAAGTGCTCAAAAACATGTCTTACAATGCTCAAACTAACCAACAGACTGCTCCAGTGGCTTCAGAGCGTCCAAAAACCCCTAGCTAGGCTTTTTCGGCACCTCAATCGATCGAAAAACGAAGAAGTTAGGCCTCTTGGAAGTCCCCCGTTCAAGCTTGTTGTCTTTGCATCTACAAAACGCACCCTTGTGTAATGAACCTGGCACACATGCAATATATAGCGTAAAAACCCAGCACCAGGCACAACCACGCCAACAGTGCAAATTGTAGGACGGTTATGGGTGCGCCAGCCCCTAACCGCCTAGCACCTAGGCACATGGGGAGTTACAATATGACCTCGGGCTTTAAAACCAAACCGTTTGCCAACCGTTTGAAACTTAAGCCCCTCCACGTGCTTCGTATGGTCACATGTATAAAGGCACACGACCGGAGGTGCCCGCGCATAAAGGTTATAACATGGTCATATGTATTGAAACATGAAACCATGGGCTACATGTTTAAAAACCCCGCGCCAACCGTTGAGTGCATATGGTATATGTCATGGGCATATGCAAAAACAAATGACCGCGGGTCGGGGCTAAGCCCCAGCCCGACCCCCCACCAACGGTCACATAAAGTAAATTTAAATACATAAAAACTCATATATATTACAAGGCACAACGTGTGACCCATTGGTCGGTCGGAGTTTGTGAAAGTTGTATGCAATGGGGAGGTCCGGGGGTCGAACCCCACCGACTCCAATACATTTTAATAAACAAAACAAGCAACCAATACCGAGGTGCCACGTGGCACCCAATCACTTGCCCCAAATAGTGCCACGTGTCGACTTCCCATTCAACCAACTGTCAACCAACAGATGATTTCCATGTCACCACATGCCACGTCATCATACGGTCGTACGGCCCTGCCACATCAGCCTGTACGGACTGTACAGTCAACATCATTTTTTTTTCCTGTTTGACTTTATGAACAGATTGCAATATCTCTCTCTCTTGACGTCTGTTTGAGACGAAACGAGTTGTGTTGGGTTCGCAATGACAAGGCCTACGCTCTCGTCCAGTTTGAAGCGATTCCGAGCACTTTGAATTTTTGAGCAAAATTTGATCCCCTGATCAGAATTAATCTTCCCATCCACACATAATTAAACTTTTCTCTCAATTGATATAGGATCAATAATTAGGATTTCTTTTTTGCAATTTTAGGATCATTTAGATCAAAGCTTAAATGATTATGTCTATTTTCAAAGAGCAAACTTATTGAGTGGCAAATTGAGCCCACAAAATCGGTTGGAAACTACCATCCCAAACCAAAATAGGTCTAATTGGGACTTGTGATTGGGTAGTTATCCCCTATTGTAGGAGGGATTTTCCCACCTGTCAACACACCGTCATAATGGAAAAAAAAATCTTACATTTGGTACCTTTTTTTTTCTATAACAAGAACAACACGTTATGATCATCATAAAAGCCTAAAGTAAGTTAAAGCTTTGTTACCTTTGTTGTTTGCCACCATTAAACAAGAAATATCAAAATATCATTTCTAGAACCAAAGAACCAGAAGCTTTGTTAAAGCTTTACAGTCGGGAGCTTAGCTCTACCATCGATCCTTACAAAAATACAAAAACTGAGTATATATACTCAGAGAAATTCACTCTCTTGGCAGCAAGAGGGTAGGTGAGACATTAAATTCTAACTTAGCGTGCGCGGGTTCTTCTGATCAGTCGAGGACATTAGATCGGCATGGATCTTTTGAGAAAACCTGCACACAGGACGATCTTGGGCAGACTGCCTGCTAGCACCTCCATGCACTGCATTCATGGCTTGAGCTGAGGTCTCAACCACCTGCTCAATATTCATTAACTGCCTTTTCCATGGAGGGTGGTTGAGACTGAAAATATAAAGGAGTGACCCCTTTGTCCTTCAAAGTCCCGGTAGCCGAAATGTCAAAACGGCTCCCAAGCACTTCTTCATTTCGTGTTTTGGGTTTCAGGGATTCCCGATGCAGTGGAAGAGCAGCTCCCTTATCTCTTGAACTCTCGATAGCCAGAATGTCGAAATGGCTTTTGGGAACTTTTACATTCCGCACTTCGAGTTTCGAGGTTTCAAAATGCAGTGGAAGAAAGCACCTCCTGTCTCTTGAACTCCCGGTAGCCAGAATGTCGAAATGGCTTTTGTGCGCTTTTACATTTCGCGTTTCGGGTTCCGGGGATTTCCGATGCAGTGGAGGAGTGGATCCCTTGTCTCTTAAACTCTTGGTAGCCGGAATGTCAAAATGGCTTTTGGGCGCTTTTACATTTCGCGCTTCGGGTTTCGGGGTTTCGAAATGCAGTGGAAGAAAGCACCCCTTTGTCTCTTGACATCCCAGAAGCCGAAAATGCGAAAGGGCTAATTATTTTGTGACTTTGGTGATAAGAAATGAGCCCATGTGCTATACCTCATGCAATTCCGCGATTCAAGCCTACCGAATGACCGTCGATCTACTCCATCTGTGGATCCTCGCTGCTGAAAATAAAAGCCCGCTCGCTTGATTTTAGGCCTGAAATGGATTTCTTCTGTGTGTCGCGCTCAGTGCTCATGACTTTGTGAGAATTTGCGCTAAAATTAGGTTCCATGGGGGATAGATTCATCCCTGCAATGCTCTAAGAACTTCTTCTGTAGTTTCAAATGCCTTTTGTTGGGTTATGGAGTCATTTATTAAGCCGAAAATAAACAGAAAAACAATAAAGACAATATTTACAAAACAAAAGAGCCGTCTAAGGCTCAAACAAAACATTTCTTCAAGAAATGCCCATTGACTGGGCCGTTAAAAACTTCTTCACCCTCTAAATCCTGCAACCTGTACATGTTATTCAAGAATACTTCTGAGATTTTGAAGGGCCCGATCCAAAGGGCATCAAACTTTCTGTGTTTTCCCCTATCCTACCTGGGTGCATCCCACTTAAGCACCAAATCTCCCAGCTCGAATTCCTCCTTCCTGACCTTCCTGTCAAAAGCCTGCTTGATCTTATGCTGATGACTATGAGCTAAGTCCGTCACCTGCTCCCTGACCTGTTGCAGTTCCACCACTTGATGAATTCTTCTGACCATATGGTCTGGCTCTCCTTCATGATCTTGAAAGAATTTTGCTACAGGCAAGGCGAGCTGAGTGGGAAACATAGCCTCTATGCCATAAGCAAGTTGAAAAGGTGAGGTGCACAGGGACTTCTTCATTGTCACTCATTCAGCCCATAGAGAGAATTTGAGCTTTGAATCCCAGGCCCTCTTATTCTCTTCCAATAATCTTTTAATGAGTTTGATTAGGATTTTATTGGAAGATTCTGCCAGTCCATTTCCTTGAGGATAATAGGGAGTGGAGTGAATTAGTGAAACCCTGAACTGATCACAAAACTTAACCAGAGGCTTAGACTTGAACGAAGTAGCATTATCAGTGACAATCCTGCTAGGACAGCCAAATATGGCTATGATATCCTCCAGGAAGATGATAATTACCTTGTGTGAAGCACTCCTGGTGGGGGCATCTTCTATCCACTTGGTGAAATAGTCTGTTGCAGTCAGGATCCATCTGTGTTGGCCACTTGAAGGAGGATGAATTTTCCCAATGAAATCCAACCCCCACTGTTGAAAGGGTGTTGAAGCTACTACAGGCTTTAGTGGCAGAGATTTGAGTAGTTACTTTCATGAGAACCTTTGGCATTTGATGCAAGCTCTGACTTCTCTGCAGACATCAGTGAATAAGGTGGGCCAGTAGTACCCAGCCCTAAGAATTTTGTGGGTTGTGGTCTTCTAGAAATGATGCCCTCCACAAAGGCCGATGTGGAAATCAAATATAACTTTATGGGCTTCCTGTGGATTCAGACATCTCATAAACACTCCTAGAGGGTCTCTCCAGTACAAGACATGGTCAATAAGGCAATATCTGACCGCCTTGAGCTTTAAATCTCTTGCCTTGCTTTTTCCCATTCCATCAGGAGGCTTCAACTCTTGCAGAAAGTACAAAATGTCGTTGTACGAGGTGCATTATGCTAGTGATAAGCCACCCTGAGAGCTTTTGTTGGGTGACTCAGCTTACTGATTTCCTGAGCAAGAGTTGATGAAGCTAACCCCCAAGGCCTTGCAATTGGATTCAGCCAGCAGCTTGGCTAAACCCTTCCCTTTTATCAACTTGGTGAGCTTTATCTCCAGGTCAAACTCCAGGATCTTGGAAATCCATTTACCTCTTCTCCCATCTATGTCAGGATGTATAAGGATGTCCTTCACAGAGGCTAAAGGAACGTATGTAGTCACTTTTGAGTGTAAGACATAGACTCTGAAAGCTTTGAGAGATTTCACCAAGGCATAGGCCTACTTTTCCATGATCTCATACCTGACTTTTGCATCTCTCAATGCCTTATTGAAGAAGGAAATGGGTTGCTCTCGCCCTTCCTCATTTTTCTGCAATAAGACCGTTGCTACTGTATCAAAAGAAGCAAAAGAAAAAATTAGGAAATCCTTAGAATAATCAGGACTGATCAGCATAGGTGCCTCAGTCAATGCTCTTTTTATTTGGACAAAAGATTCCCTAGGTTCAACAGTCCATTTTACTTCATTTCCCTTTATGAGCATGGTTGCGATGTGTTTCACCAACTCAGCAAAATTTGAGACGAACCTCCTCAGAAAGTTAATCTTCCCTAAAAAACCCTGAACTTCCTTTCTAAACCCGGGAAGTGATAGGGTCTGAATTGCCTCTACCCTGCTGGGATCAATTATCACTCCCTATGCTGATACTATATGGCCTAACAACTTCCCCTCCTTCATAGCAAACAAAGATTTATTGGGATTTAAGGATAGGCCAAACCTCTGGCATTTCAAGAAAAATTTCCTCAAGTGACAGCGGTGCTCTTTATCAGACTTGGAGAAGACTATGATGTCATCTAGATAGATCACCACAAACTGATCTTTCTCCCCGATGAAGGCTATGTCCATGGCTCACTGAAATTTTACTCCTACATTCATTAATCCAAAAGGCATTTTGGCATACATGAATGTGCCCCAAGGAGTGGTGAAGGTTGTTTTTTCCCTGTCCTCAGGCATGACTGATATCTTATTATAGCCAGAAAAACCAACAATCATGGATATCCTAGATGCACCGGTTACCCTCTGCAATATGTGTTCCATGTTGGGCAAGGGATAGTTGTCTTTCTTTGAGCTCCTGTTCAGGTTCCTGAAGTCAACACAGAGCCTGATTTCTCCACTTTTCTTCCTCACGGGAACCAAATTGGCCACCCACTCAAAATATCTCAAGGGGACAATGATTTGGGCATCTAACAACTTCACTTCTCTTTCCATGACAGGCAACAACATGGGATTTATCTGTCTTAGCTTCTACCTGAATGGCTTAGCCTCTTCCTTTAGTGGGATCTTGTGTTCAATGACAGATGTGTCATAGGTCTTGAGGTCTTCATAGGTCCATGCAAACACATCAGCAAATTCCCTTAACAACTTGGTATATTCGGCCCTCTTCTCTTTGGTCAAATTGCTTGACAACTTGACAAACTTAGGCTCCTCCTGTGTCCCGATATTGCACTCCATTATATCATCACCTCCATTTGAAACCCCACCCTTTACTGCCACATCATTCCCATTGAGCAAAATTTCTAGAGGGACCAGTCCCTTTAGAATGTGATTGCTAGGTAGATGAATAATATGGTGATTAGCAATTTTATTTAAAAATACCTCAGGGTGAGGGTGACTTTCGAGATCAGGATCCTGATCAATGTGCAATGCAGAAAATTCATCAACGGACTGAAGAAATTTTTTGATTTCAAGATCGTCTTCGAATACCTTCCAATGCTTGATATTGTCTGATATGGATGGCCTATATCTTATCTCGACCCCATATTTGATCTTAGGCGGTAGAGGGATCCTGAACAGACTAGCCGAGACAGCTAAGGAATTGACCAAAGTATTTTCCTCTCTTGGAATAAAAGAAATGTTGAAAGCCGAGAAGAAATTATCAATCAGGTCCCACACCTCATTTATGTAACCCCTGAGCCAAGGATTCTTAGCCCGATAAGCATTCCTGACTTGCTGGATTATCAACTCAGCATCTCCGAACACTGCTACCTCCTCAATTCCCCTTTCCTTTGCAGCCCTCATACCCAGAACAAGAGCTTCATATTCTGCCACATTATTGGTAGCTTCAAATTCCAGCTTGTATTAGAGGGATATGGTTTCCTACCAAGGGGACACAAGAACCACTCCAACGCCAACGCCTTCACTAGAAGAAGCTTCATCGAAAAACATTTTCCAAACAGAGGTGGTTGGAGGAGGTATCTCGTGATTAAATATGGGTTTCTTTCTGATTTGAAAAGGGGCTTCAAGAGTCTCAGTAATCTGCAATAAACTAGACCCCAAATCAGTGTCAAGTGAAAAGATAGGGTGATTAGTGGGGTATGCTTTGTCACTAACAATGTAGGCCAGCTGAGATTCTCTATACAACCTCTTGTGTTCCCCTCCAAAGACTGGAATGGTGGCATATGTGAGATCCATCTGTAATGTTCCTCCAAGTTTTCTAATCTAAGATCTTGACAATAACATGCCGAACTTGGGGGGAACATCAGCTACTACAATGTCTATGACCACGCTCTTCATTGGCAGCTGAAATAAAGAGACCACCAAGTCCTTGATGACTCCAAGGCATCGCACCCTCCTTGAATCAAAAGAGTACAAACCGTGATAAGCCTTTATCACTTCCAGTCCCAATTCTTCCATGACTATTTTGGGCATAAGGTTGTGGGAAGCTCCTAAATCCATGAGGCAATTATGCAACACCTTATCATGTATGTTCAGGGATGTGTAGAAGGGAGGGGATGAATCATCTCTATATTCTACCATGGGACCTAGAACGACTGCTGGATTTTCATCTTGAAGATTTACTGAGTTTGTAGAAGGCTGGGGGGACTCAGATTGTAGCAGCTTGGAGAGGGATCTTTTGAAATATTCATTTTTAACTAGTTATGAGAGGGGTATGGGAATTCTAATCTTTTGAATTTCATGCTCAAAACTAAAGGAGGGAAAAGGCTTAAGAGCTTCCCTTACCTCAGAAACGGGTTCTTTGGTTGTTGGTGAAGTATTCTGAGTTTTCTTTTCATTAGTAGTAATTGTAGCATGCTTAGCAGGTTTTTCCGCTATGAGGGGTTGATCATGGCTATCAAAATCTCCTTCTTTCTTCTTTGACCTGATATGATATATGTTAGGAGTGTTGTTGGCCTTTTCCCCTTTTCCCAACTCATTGACCTGATTGTTCATAAGGGATTCTTCATATATAGATTGAGTCAAATGGGGAAAAGGGAAGGTGTCCTCAATACAGTGAATTTCAAGATTGAGCTCATCTATCTCCTCTCCTTCCTCATGAGCAACTAGGTTATTTTGGAGAGGGGTTTGGATCCTCTTCTCATCTCTGTTTTTGCTCCTTTGTTCTCTTGGCAAAGACTGTGGCACATTGTTGCTAGGCCTCCTGAAGCCTCTGTTATTAGTATTTTGGGGATTTATGTACATGGGCTTCCCTTCTAACTCCCACCTTTCCATTCTAGCCGAAAGCGACTTTATCACTTTAGTTACCTTGTCCGTCTAAAGAGGAAGGGGAGAGGAATTGGATGGGGAGGCTTCAGGTCTCCTCCTAAATATGTCTCTATCAGCCTTATTCCTGAGTCGGTCGACAACCAGTATGTTAAATTCTACTTCTACGACTGCATCCTACATGTGAGCTAGAGTAATGGCTCTCCTTTCCCTCAACGAAAGGTAGAAATCGGGATCAAAAGTGCTAGCATAAGTGATCTTAGCAGAGGCTTCTGAGGGTTTTATTTCAGCGGGGATTTTATTGTACATTTTGTTGAATCTCTTAGAGAAGTCAGAGACAAACTCTCCTTCCTTTCTCTTCAAAGACCCAAACTCCATCATGTAATACATGAAGTCTTTTTTGTCTTCCCAGTGTCTCAAAAAAGCATTATCCAAAACCTCAATCCCATCAATAGATCTAGGAGGTAGGGCCCTAAACCACTTTCTAGCCTCGCCTTTAAGGCTATGGATGAAAATTCTCATCCATACGTCTGTATGCATGATAACATGATCATCTATAAAACTGTAAAAGGCTTCAAGGTGTTCATCTGCAGCTATGTCCCCTTCACTTGTAAACTTAGGCAACTACTTAAGGTAGCCATTTGCTGGAAGGGCATTGAGGGGTTGAGGTAACACAAGGGGAGCATACCTAGTAGCTATTATAGCCTTCATTCTGGTCATGGGGGGATTTTCTCCTGCCATAGGAATATTAGGTGGAGGAGAGCTCGAAGGAGAGGGAGTTCGAATAGGGGATACTATAAATGAGCTTCCAGGTGGAAGGGGAAACAATGGGGGATTCAGAGAGAAGGTTAGGGGGCTTGAGTCAGCAGACACTTCTCTCTGTGCAGTAGCAGCAATGGTAACAAGAGGAGGAGTGGTAAAGCTAGGAGTGTGGAAATATTCTATGGTCCTGGGTCTACACCAAGGTACATCTTCATGGGAGAGGGGAGTGACAAGGATTCCTCCCTCCAATCCCAGACCAGGAGGGGAAAGCTCAGCAGGAACACTCCCAAAATTCAGGAAACGAGAAACTTCAGAAAAAGGTATGTTAGGAAGATGAGAAGAAGAAAATGGAGTTCCTACAGAAGGAGATGGCAGATTACCTAGTTCGGCGGTGGAAGTTTCTCCTTCAGAGGCCTTTCCTTTTCTGAAAATCACCTCTGGATCAACTTTAGGTGTAGCCAAAGGCAGTTGTGGATGGGACCGTGTGTGTCTACCTCTGGAAGCCACAACTAAAACAACAAGTTCGCCATAGTAGAATCGTCACAATGGAGTCGCCAAGTGCAAAGTAGAAATCTCGTAAGGCTTTAATGCCTGATGCACCTTCAGAATCAGAGGGTCAATGTTGTTCAATCCCGGGGAAAATTTTCAACTTCGTCCCCGGCAACGATGCCAGAAATGTTGGCTACAGAAGTCACTCCTAGACTGTAGTAGGAGTAAGCCTGAGGCCCATTAGTTTATGTCACGATTTGTTAAAAGGGGGGTGATAAAATGAATGTAAACTCAGAACAATATCGCTCACTCAGAAAACTGGGTTGGAACAGTAAGGACACACGAGGTCTTGATTTAACTTAGGCCAATAAATTTGCATAGTAGTGAGTAAGTGAAAGAAAAGAAAGGGAAAAA
Source organism: Picea abies (assembly GCA_900067695.1). Lineage (NCBI taxonomy): Eukaryota > Viridiplantae > Streptophyta > Pinopsida > Pinales > Pinaceae > Picea > Picea abies. The sequence continues at coordinate 1,784 of CBVK0100604750.1, read as the reverse complement.
GTCTCAAATATGAGATCCTCTCAAACAAGAGAAACTTCAAAGTAAGCCTCAAACGTTGTGGAACTAATACAATCAAACATGCATTATATAATTACAGCAACACCAAACTGGATCATCCATACCCAGTCTTTCAGATTTAGAGGAACAAGGAAAGGAGGAGGTTGGCCGCCATTAAACAAGAAATCTCAAAATATCATTTCTATAACCAAAGAACCAGAGGCTTTGTTAAAGCTTTACAATTGGGAGCTTAGCTCTACCATCGATCCTTACAAAAATACAAAAACTGAGTATATATAATCAGAGAAATTCGCTCTCTTGGCAGCAAGAGGGTAGGTGAGACATTAAAGTCTAACTTAGTGTGTGCGGGTTCTTCTGATTAGTCGAGGACATCAGATCGGCATGGCTCTTTTGAGAAAAGATGCACATAGGACGATCTTGGGCAAACTGTCTGCCAGCACCTCCATGCCCTGCATTCATGGCTTGAGCTAAGGTCTCAACCACCTGCTCAATATTCATTAACTGCCTTTTCCATGGAGGGTAGACGAGACTGAAAATATAAAGGAGTGACCCCTTTGTCCTTTGAAGTCTAGATAGTCGAAATGTCGAAACATCTCCCGGGTGCTTCTTCATTTCGCGTTTCAGGTTTCGGGGATTCTCGATGCAGTGGAAGAGCGACTCCCTTGTCTCTTGAACTCCCGGTAGCCAGAATGTCGAAATGGCTTTTGGGCGCTTCTACATTCCCCGCTTCAGGTTTTGGGGTTTCAAAATGCAATGGAAGAAAGCACCTCTTGTCTCTTGAACTCCCGGTAGCCAGAATGTTGAAATGGATTTTGGGTGCTTTTACATTTTGCGTTTTGGGTTTCGGGGATTCCCGATGTAGTGGAGGAGTGGCTCCCTTCTCTCTTGAACTCCTAGTAGCCAGAATGTCGAAATGGCTTTTGGGCGCTTTTACATTTCGCGCTTCGGGTTTCAGGGTTTCGAAATGCAGTGGAAGAAAGCACCCCTTTGTCTCTTGACATCCCGGTAGCCAAAAACGTGAAAGGGCTAATTATTTCGCGACTTTGGTGATAAGAAATGAGCCCATGCACTATACCTCGTGCAATTCTGTGATTCAAGCCTACCCGATGACCGTCGATCTGCTCCATCTGTGGATCCTTGCTGTTGAAAACAAAATCCCACTCGCTTGATTTTAGGCCCGAAATGGATTTCTTCTGTGTGCCATGCTCAGCGCTCATGACTTTGCGAGAATTGGCTCTAACAAAAACCAACTTCATTTATTGTGGATAGTTGATTAAGTGATAATTGGTATCCTCCATAGAAACCAACTTTATTTATTGTGGATAGTTGATTGGGATGAATTGGAAAGATGCTTCATCTTAACTTCAAGTATCGCACATCCACCACCTATCAAGAAGTGGTATGCCATGTCACACTATATGGTTAATCTCATGTCTATCTCTGCATAACAACCATGGCATCTGTTAAGAACCAAATATCAATATAGCATAGAAAAACCTCAGAATAAGTACTCAACGCCTTGAAAAAGAGAGAATTTCAGATAATAAGCCTCTTTGAGGGGGCAACCTCCTTTTACCCCACATAAATGTTCAAGTACAAGATGATTCCAAACAAAAATGTCTCCTTGGTATATATATCGAAGACTAGGAGGTATAATTATAACTAATGGAATAAAGCCGACATAAATAAAATAACATTACTAATGTAATATGCCCTAATTAAGGGGTAATGAGCCAATATTAGGGCTTAACATGCCCCTCCCCTTG
>CBVK0100604747.1:0-16589 GCA_900067695.1 Picea abies | reverse complement strand
TGTTTGGACTTGCTTTGTGAACGGAATCTATCTAAGAAAGGTTGTTGGGTTTTTCCCCCATTTGGGGTTTTCCCAGGATAAATCTCTTGTGTTTTTTTTGTCTCTTGTTTATGTTGCTACTGCTCAGTACATGATATATATATGTTAATGGTAATGAAGTAAAAGAACACTAGTAACTCTAATGCTCTGTAAATAAGGAAAATCAAACAAATCCTTGTGGTTTCCTAGCCCCCGAGCCCAAAATTCCCAGCAACAAGTCCAACCCCGTATAAGTCCAAAATTTCCAGAACACCAAGTTCTTTCTCTCCCAAAATTTATGCTCCTGCTCTCTCCAAAAGGAAAAAACCCCTCTCCAACATGAAATCCCTGCCCTTATCCCCTCATCCACCACTTCCTTTCCCGAAAGCTTTCTCCTGACATCCTTTCTCCTAGCATGCCTTATCCCTCCTTAACTTTCATTCCCCCTTGTAAATGCTCTACCTATTGTTGTCCTTTCCAACCATACATACTCACACATATTCCTAATAATAATTATTTCCTTTATTTAATTATAATATTTAATCCACTAATTAAATCATAATCAAATCTAACTTAATTACATTAATATAATCAAGTTAATTACATTAATGAGTTTAATTACTTTAATTAATTTCATTACATTAATGAATTTAATTACATTAATCAGTTTTTGTTAATTTAATCCATTTGGGGCGTTAAATAATACTCTTTGATTCACCTTGACTCCATTGCCCTTGTTGGATTTGGCACTGATCTCTACTTCCTTCCCACCTCTTTTAAAATCCTAAAAACCCCAAAACATTGTTTTACTAAAGCTACTCTCACTTCACCTTGTGCCTCACTACTTAGCTGTAATAATCCTACTAGGGATACCCCCTTGAGCTGGAGGAGAGTCATCCTAAATTGAAGACAATAGGTTGCTTAGGTGATAGTGGTGACCATCCTAATAGTTGCCCCTTGATTTGTACCTTGTGGATTAGTGCTTTTGACATTAAATACAATTTCGGAGTAACAAGATGTATTGTGGTAGGGAGTTGAAGCCCTTCAGCTTGAGAATTAAGATTATTTCAACTTTCATTGTCTATGATCGTCTTAGCTAGCTTATTCTTGATATAACAGTTGCGCATAAAGAGAACCTCAGTTGATAGTTCAATTCTTGGCCATAACAACCACATTGAGACTAGAATATTCGAGGTTGGAGATACAACTTCACCACGTTCTTGTTGTTTCTAGAAAATAAAGATTTCTCCTTCTTAGCCTACAACTTGTAACACTTCTCAGTTGAGTCACCATATCTCTTATGATATATGAAGTACCTTATTTTTCCCACAAACTTGGTAGGATGTCTGAGATGAATTGTCGCCATTCCTATGATTTGAAGGTTGAGAAAAGGAACGAGAAGAAGAAGTTGACTTTGGAATGAAACCCTTCTTCTATGATTGTTGTTGGGAGGATTTATTCTGCTTAGATGGTACTTTTTAATATTTATGACTTGGACTCTATCTTCAATGCGAACCAAAAAGCCTACTCAAGTGAAGTCATGTTGAGCAGCTCTAACTCCTTTCAATGTGTGAAAAGTCTACCAATGAACTTAATATGGAGGGTTTCATCATTGACCTTTACATCAAGCTTGATAGACAACTTCTTGAAATTATGGATCTACTGTTGAATAGTCTGCCTAGTAGATTGTTGGTGATGTGACCAGCATGCCAATACGTCTCGTTGGTAACCGAGAGGATAGAATCTCGTTTGAATTGCAGACTTGAAATTAGCCCATGATATATTAGCTGATTGACTAAAGGCTTCTAAGGTCTAAAAGTGGGAGTGCCACCTTGTAAGAGCTTGATCCCCCATATGAACTTTAGTAACCATTATATTTTTGTTCATTAATAATATTTTTTGAGACACCTCAAAACTCCAAATCCATGTATCCAACTTCTTTCCATTTACTGAAATATCAAAATAGTGTCCAACTTGAAAGCAAGTTGATTTTGCGTCCAGTCAAATGCACACTAGGAGGGTTGACCAACAAGTGTTTCCATGAAATATTGTTGCTACTACTGATTTTGCTTCAATAACTTATCAAGCATATACATGACTTCTATGGTTGGCTTGTTCTGAAACTCATTCTATCCTTGGGTTAGCTTAGACTGAAATTTATTGTGATGTTGTCATTCCTGCATCTCTTACACCAATAGTTGGACTACATCGGTTAGCCAAAAGCCTAGAGAAGTGAGACTGAATGGGTTGTCCAAAAATTCTTCCATTGAAGCAGCTCCAAAAAGAATCACGCAAGTCTATAGAAGAAATACATAGTACAACTACAAAGATACGTAGTATGAACAAGTCCAGAAAATTGTAGTAGTGTCAGATGATGCGCAGATTTTATGTGTGGAATCCACAGGTTGCAGAGCAAAAATCTATAGTATGCAGATACCAGGAAGTTGTGGGATGATTGCTAATTTCGTGGGTTCTAGGCAGAAACTCACGATAAAGTGCAGAAATATGCAGAATTCATGGAAAATGACAAAGGTACAGCAATTGCATAAAGATTTGCAGTTGACAGGCACCAGCTACCTACAAACAAAGTAGGGAAGGCACTGATGAGTTGTGAATATTCACTCAACCAATCTGCAGGATTCATTGAAAAACTCCAGATGGGGATTGGAAGCAACCCCAAGAAACTAGAGACAGGGGTTTGAGGAAAATTCTAGATGGGAAGGACTCCAAAAAGAAACAGGATTATGAAATTTTAGAACCCTGATCGTAGTTTCTCTTACCAAGTGGTGCATGCTTACAGCTGAAATGTGGAGAATCAATGAACACACAGAAGCAAGGAAGCAAACACACATGCACTAGAGCTAAAGTATTTGCAGCGTGTACAATCTGTACTCTCTATTATTTGTTATATGTATAGAAGAGTATATGGGAACCAAAATTGGCATGTACAAGATTAGCACAAGTGCCATGCACACTTGGCTTCTAAAATAAGAAAAGCTACTTCATCCATAAAAGGAAAACTTGGATGAAGAAAAGCTAAGAGCTTATATTACAATTTACAACCATTTTTTAATATTCAACCTGTGAGTTCTCATCACATCTCCATACAGAAAAGAAACCAAAAAAGTCATTGTAGGCACAGGAGTAAGCTAATCTTGTAGCAAAAAGACCCTCTTTCCATCACAACTCTGATAAGAATCCGGTAGAAATTTCAGGCATGATTAGAGTGCCACCATGATTCAAGTTTCGCACATGATGGAATGATACCCCCAGAGGTTTTTCCCAATTCTGAATAGACCTAGATGGTCAAAAAATCAATCAGAGATCTGGATTGATGGGAACTCTGATTTCCTGTATCATCGGATTCCAGCAACTAGAGGGAAGTTTGCTACAGGATTAGGCTCTTTGGCATGGTGGAACTCTAATCATGCCTGAAATTTCTACCGGATTCTTATCAGAGTTGTAACAGAAAGAAGGTCTTTTTGCTACAAGATTAGCTTACTACTTGTGTAGTTTGTAATTTGTTGTCATTGTGATCTACTAATTAAATTGGTTTTCATTGGTTTGTGAACTATGCGAAGGCTCATATATAGTAAATTAGTAATGTCGCACTCCTTAATTATACCCCATAAACCCATAAACCCTACGATCCTAATGTATCAATGGTCAAGTGTTCTGTGCACATAGAATCCCCAAGAAACTGCACAGGATGGCTTCGGCAAAGTAAGTATGTCATCTCGTGGTTGTCCCCTGATATATCTAGTAGTGTTATAATGTGCTACTAATTCGAGTGAATCATAAGTCAAAGATATTCCATAAAATATCTGAGAGGCAATTTCATATGATGTTTGTGACTGTATGAAGCACCCCAGATTACAAAGCAGTGAGAGATATCTTAATTTAGATCCTAAACCATTGTAGCACATTAAACTCACTTAGTAATCGTATCATCTTGTACTAATACAGCTTGTTAGTTATGTAGGTCAGAAATTAAAGTGAGAAGTAAAATGGGTGTTCTTTCGCATAACCAGAAAAGTAGGCTTTAATCGGAGAAATATAATGTGTAAGCTAGACAACCCTAATTACATTGTTACAAAGTCATTTGAGGACTGAATTCCACTGGTTTGCAAAACAAGGGCATTTATCCCATAGATTAATAAAGTCAACAACTCTCCAATACTCCAACATGTGTAATAATGATTAATCAATGAAAGTTCCTAACCTTTTAATTGATTCAATTAGTTAAATATAGACACGGCTTAGCAAAGAGCACTGATAACGAGTACATTGCCTATCACATACCTGAACCTCTGCTAGTCCAGTGCTTTGAGCAATAATGACTTCTATTGATCCATCCATTTTGGGCCTCCAATAGCCACTCTCTGCATGCATTGGTTCTCCAGAAGCCAATTTCCATGTCTTCTGAGTATACGCAATCACCGGCTACTCAAATGTTTACAGACATGGAAATAGTATAAGAAATGGGAAGAGGAATATAGTTGCCGATCAAAAACTAATTATAAAACACATAAGTAGGTGCTCTAGAATAACAGGACAGAAAACTTAATGATATCAAAACATCCAGTTAAGATCTATATATCGGCTACATGATTGCTGGCTCTTGCTTCAATGTGTGTGTTTAACTTGTGCAAAAATAAAGCGCCAAAACAGCATTCAGCTAGATAGCAATGTGATACATTGGGCATTAGAAGACTGTAGATATTACGATATAGAAGACTGCAGGTGGGGAGGGCCACTTAACAATGACAAGAACAATCTGTAGGCCTCGGGTTTGATACTGGCTGCAGCATAATCTTTTGTTTTTATTATGTAGTTGAAATGTTGTGCTCGCCTTTATGGCTATTTTTAATATTTGAACTGTTTATATTTTTGTTACAGTCCTGTGGAACTTTATATTTTGGACAAGATTGAAAGCAGTTCTGATAGGTGTTTGGCATTTATTGCCTATAGCTTGTGTTAGTGGTGGCTGCTCTGGTAGTCCTTTTTTGTAATGCTCTGTGTGTACAGAATACCACATATATCAATTTTGAACAAGCCCATTTCAAGCCTATAAACTTCCAAACTATCAAGTTTTCTGTGACTAATCAGACTGATCATAGCTTTCTTAGTTTATTCGTTTATTTCCCATGCGGGTTTGGGTCTAGTCCATTGTGGAAGGTAACTGCTTTCAAATCCAGTCACAGAAAAATCTCAGAGCCTGCAATGGCAAAGTTGGATTCTTCCTTGTATATTGTCCTAGCCAGTCCTATCTCCAGTTTCATCTTGAGATTTGAGAATACACCAACAAGATCTACATGCCCGCAGGCTAGTAATTCAATGCAACTGTATATAACAGGCTAAATGGAAATTATTGAGGATAATAACGAAAGCCTGAAATTGGGAGGCAGGGAAGGGAGATGAAGAGGCACCTTGCCAGAGTGCCAGAACTTAATTTCTTCTCCGTACTTGAAGGATTGGATTGTAGGGTATCCTCCTTCGCCCTCCCCTCGCCATGTGCCCAGCAGGAATGAAATGGGAGCTATGGCTGGATGGATTGCACCTCCTCCTTCCATTCAATCAAATTTCTGAACTGCCGCTTCAGTATATCAGTTTATTGGGTGTCGCGCAGGTATAGTTGTCAATGCTTGGACATGTTAAATATTTTAATTAATTTTTCATTGCTTGGACATGTTAAATATTTTAATTAATTTTTCAATGCTTGGTTTTGGTGCTTTTGCATATAATGATCATTACTACTATGTACTTATTTCTTGGAAATAAGGGCGTAATTTGCTCAAATTCAAAGGGTTAGTTAAATTATTATTATTATTATTATTAGAATTATTATTATTAAATATTTTAATTAATTTTTTAATGGGAATTTGGTGCTTTTGCATATAATGATCATTATTACTATGTATTTATTTCTTCGAAATAAAGAGGTAATTTGTTAAATCCAAAAGGTTAGTTAAATTATTACTATTATTAATAAAAATGTTATTATTATTAATTTTATTAATAAAAAAAATCCTCAATAAATATAAAAATTAAATTTGATTTAGAATATATTAAGTTTTTAATTATATGTGATGTGTATGTTTATAATGTAGGATTATATGGTGTGTATGTTAATGATGTAGGATAAAAAATATTAGAAAAAATTATTATATCAAAATGTTGTGAGTAAAAAATTTATCATGGTGATACTAAAAAGATTAAAAAAGAAAAATAGTTTTTTTTTAAATGTTTAAATATTCAAATTAAATTACAATTTCAAAATATTTCTTATAATACTTACTTTTTTAATTTTTTAAATCATCAAAATATTTATTATCAAATTGGTGTATGAGCCCCCGGATGGGGTGTTAGTGCAAGCCACATGACGCAAAGAGGGACCGTGGGTAGGCCAGCAGGGCAGAGCGCCATGTGATCAGCTCGTGCCACCAACCGCCGCCTCAACCCTGCATTAACTAGCCTTCACGTTGATTGCAGCTCCATTAATTCTAATGCGCCCGACCCCCATTACGAATTTCTCTATGGCTTTTCCGTCGGCATTCGCTCCTCATTCTCTCTCGCAGACCGACTCCCACTCTCCTCCGCTGCCCTCGCCTGGTTTTGACTGGACTTTCATGGTGCTCACAGCCCCTGGCCGTCTCCAGGGTCTCTGCAATTGCCTAGAGCACCTGGTCTTTTTCTGCTCTCAAAGTATGTCGCGTCAAAGAGGACAGTCGCGAAGGGGCTCTCCATGGCATCCTCCTCAACCCTGAGCCTCTGTTTCTCCACCTGGTTCACCCTCCACAATCTCCTCGTCGCCTCTGCAGTCCGAGCTAGCACCTCTAGCCTCCTCCACCACGCCTGTCTCCCGGTTTGATTGCTTAGCCATTATTGAAAGCTTGTCGGGCTCTTCTTTGCGTCACCTTGTCGTCCCACCGAACTCCAGAATCATCGATCCTTCCCATGCACCGGTAACTGGTTCCTCAAGACCTCCCATGGGGGCGCCACCTCTTGTTCGAACTGCCCAAAACAACACATACGCGTCTACAGACTCCACCCCTGACTCGCAGCTAAAAGAGAGTTTAACCATTCTCTATGGTCTGGTCTTCGAACTCCGTCGGGGAATGGAGGACCTCCAATTCCGAATACAAATTATGGATGGCAGGATCTCGACCCTCCTTCAGATTCTATCCACCTTCCAAGCTGCTTTCCCCTCCAACCTAGTAGGCGCAGCTTCAGCAGAGGAACCCCATTCAGAAAGTGATGACATAAATGCTAAGACGCAGCTTGCAGCAGAGATCGTTGTGGAGCAGGTCGAGCATGAGGACATTGAAGCAGCAACAGCTACAGGCCAGCATGTGCACAGTCCGCCTGGAGACGCCTTGCCAGCTGCCACCAGGGACGAGAGCAACGTGGACACTGACATGCATTTGGAAAGCAAAGGGACACCCATTGAAGAGGAGCCTTGGTACGCGATCGTTCTTGCCACCTGGCCAAGTTACTTGCCAAGTGTATGACCCCACAGGGGTTCTTTTCTTTTTAATAGTTTCTTCTTTTAGCTGCAACTTAGCCAGCTTAGCTCCATTTTTATAAGACTGTTAGACTATCAAATGATAAACTTACCCGGCTGGTTGAACTAGTTTCCCCTTTATTGGGGCAGTTCAGTAACTCAGTACGGTGGCTATCAAGTTTTTGTACCTCTGGTCTGGTTTTTTGAAGGCCTTTTATATATAAAACCTCTTACTTACAAAAAAAAAAAAAACAAAGCAAACAACTCATCCAATAAGTAGCGGAAAAGATGCACTCTTCCCATCTTTTTGAATTTATAAGAACATGCATGCATTATTAGTACATATATTCATAACTTTGCAAAATTTCCTTCACCTTTTGCATCAAGACCTATTTTAGGATCTATGTTTCATAACAAAAGGTTTGACATTAGAACCTATTTTCCTCTCCTAGGCATGGTCATATTAGGAAATGGTGTCTCGAATATGACTTTGGGGCCAAAGACTCCATAGAGAGGGAAAATGTCATGGTTGGAGAATGTTTTTCTTTTGGTTAAGTCAATTACGCAGAGAATTGAGATTCTCTATCAAGCATTGTATGGCAGTCGGCCATGGCCACTGCTTAGTCGGACATTGTGACCTTTTTTGTTAGTTAGACATTCTTACCGTCATGTCCAAACAAGTAACAGTTGCACTTAAATTTTGATAGCCACCTATCCTGGTTTCCTAGTTGTGGCAGGACAAATGGCAAACTCCAGATTTTGTAATGCCACGTATATTTGTGAATATCAATATATAGTTATTTTTATTTACAAAAAAATATATATATTATATGTATAAATATAAATTAAAATTATATATATGAAAAAACTTAAAAGATATTTGTGTGTATAGTTAATATAAAAACTCTTAAATAAAGAGATGAAAAAAAAACTCTCCAATTTACTTATAGATAAAAATGTTCTATATATATAATATTTACATAAAAGTAAAAATATTGTAACAAAGAAAACACAAATATTTTAACAATAATTAAAATTACATTTTTACATATCAATATCGACATAAGTTATGAGTTTTAAGTTATATGGAGTTGAGTGAGCTAAAACCATCCTAGATCCATATTAAATGATCAAAAATTTACACCTCAATGTGTGTGTTTACATATTCATATATGCATAAATTGTCACTTTTTAGTTTTACTGAGTTGAATGAGACTACAACCACCCTATATCCATTTTAAATGATAAAAAAAATTACACCTCAAAAGACTTGATCCCTATTAATACATGAGTTAAGATGGATCTAAGCTAGTAATTATAAATGTTTTTATGTTTGATTTGTAAGTGAAACTTTAAAAATTTGTTTTTTATATTTTATGATTTGTATTTTAATTATGGATGTTTAGATAATAATCCTTAAGAAAGAAGAGTAAAAAGACTTTAATGTTGGAACTTTATATAAGCAAGTTATAATCTTTAGCAACGTTTCTAACTCCAATCCTTTTTTACTGGAAGATGATCCTGATTTGGGAGTATTTATGAGAGAATTTTGGAAGGTTTTGTCGAAAATGTGTTTGATATAAAATTGATAAAAGTATGTAATTGCCCTCACCTTATAATATATAATAGTTTAAAATGGACCAACATTGGAGAGTTTCATTTCTAGTTCGAAAAATGAGGTGATATGCTTCAAGTCTAACTCTCTAATGGAGGCATACAAGGGTAGAGAGGTCTAGGTTCAACCTTTTTGTGGTGGTTTTTTCAATCGGTATACCATTGGAGTTGTTGGTATAGGAGGGGAGACAACCGATGTTTTTTTCTCTTATTGATAAGGGGTTTAATGTTGGGGTTTGTAATCATGGTGAACATTCTGGAAACAATAGAAGCGAAAGGGGCTTATCAAGTCGGAGTTATGATGTCACAACTACCTCATATGCAAATTCTTGGAGGTACAAAATCATGGTGGAGGAAGGCTTTTGGGTTCTCTTACATGAGTCAGGGGAATGATGAGAAGGTCATGGTCACAGACGAGTCTTGTCTCGACTCTATGAAAGGTGACAATGATGGTCAAAAGGACCTGTTATCCCCAATTTCTAGGGATAACTAAGGAGATGATGTCTCGAGGCCCTCAAATTGCATACATGGAGTACTGAGAGACAGATGACTGACAACGTCCACATGCATAGACAGATACCCACTTCACCACCGCACATCCTCGGTTCATCACGATGGAATTCACCACATCAGCTTGCTTCTGGAAGACAATGGGTCTTGCTCCATGAGGTACAAGTCAGGTATTGTGGTAAGTGTCACTTTAATACTTGAGTCATTTGAATATGTTGCATTTAAAGCTGCTTTTGATTATAGAACTTATGCTTGGAAATTATGCTCTTTGCCCTATTTCACCTTGGTGGTCAACTTTGTGCCCTAGTAAGTGGTCACCCTTGGGGATGGGTTTGCTACTGGGAGGTCCCTTGACGATTCATCGTGTCATTTCCGATCATACTTATCATTTTTCACACTTCATCCTTTTCAACTCATTATCTTTTGGGATTTTTAGGTGTACTAACCTAAGAAGGGATTGTACCTCATTTCATGGGAAGAAGGAGTTGAAGGCCTAGAGGGAATCTCGTTGGAAAAAGATAAAAGCCAAACTATAACCTTATAGATCCCAAAGAGGTCTTGAGAATGATGAAATGTTTCTCCTAAAAAATCAAGGACCTGCAAGAAACAATTTCATATTATATAGGCGTCCCACTTTTTGAGGGATCTACACAAGTGTGTTACAACTTTTACTTTACCCCTATAGCACTATGTGTACCTTTCCCTTCAAGTGGCATTGTGGTACTAAACCCAAGATTTATGTTACCCGTTGGGAGTACCTAGTTGTTCTGGACTATAATTAATTAATGGCAAATGAATGGGCTTGGGAAAAGGATGCATTGAAAATGAAGGTGCAACACACCCTGTACAAAGGCACCCATAAAAGAGACAATACAAACCATTGTATATCATGAACCCCATGCCCAAAAGTCTTACCCCCATCCACTTCATCTTCTCCACATGACTCAGAGAGGGTCCACATAGGAAACACTCCTTGACTTAAGGAATGATTCACCCAATAGGTCACCTTGTCAACCCTCCCATACCTAAACTTGGCAAATTGCATAGGGTCCTTGAGCACTTGTTTAATTTGATAAGGTAGTTTTGATGCACATGTTTAGGTGGCTCTTGTATTAAATATGATTTTACTTGCCATGATAAATTTGACTTGAGATGCTTGGAGGGCTCACTTGTATGTCTTTGCATGACCTTGTTGATGGATGTTTTGGAGGGACAAGCCCAACCTTGGCCTTCATTAGGGCAAGAAGCCCACAGGTTGGATGCCATGACCTAGACATTGGGAGCAGCCAGAACTTGAATGTTGCCTTTGAAGGCAAGAAAAGAAACTTTGGATGATGAGACCTAGCCCATCTTAGCCCAATGTTTGGCCTTGAAAGGTCATAACGTCATCTTAGAGGGTACCCTAGGGCTAGGGTTTTGGTGGTGATGATGATGTTTTGATGGGACACTTGGCACCTTTGGAGGAGGTGGATCATTTGCATCATGGAGAGGAGATTAGTGCATGAAGAGGAGAACTTAGGAGGCCCAACAACTTCCTCATTTTTTATCAATGACTTGCTAAAGTGCCAAGACATCACCCTAGAAGAGGTTGATGTCACCTTTTAGGGTTTCTTTATGTGCAAATTTTAAGTTAAATTTAAATTACTTTGTAAAGGGGCAATGATCCGAAAATCCTTAGATACCACTTATTCCTTTAAAATATACATGTTAGAATCTAACCCGATTCATAATTAATTCTTGATCGTATTGAGGTGATTTGCAGAAAAATGATGTTGTGCTTCTCATCCAAAATCTGATAAATTGATGATTAATTTGAAGAATTATGAGATAACACTGCAGAAAATAAAATAACTCGAGTTATACAATATTGATGACATATGTTACTTTATCTTCAAGCCCCCTTTAGATAGTGAGACTGCTCTTCATAATCTCAAAATGTCAAATTACATTACAACATGGACTTACAAAAGCCAATTTGAAGGACTCTCTTTAATTACGTTTCCCAAACTCATATATAAAGTTCACCATTGAATTCCTTAAGAAATTCTGAGAAAAATGAGTATAAAGTTGACCATATTCTGAACTGGCTCAATTTTACCCTCTTTACATGCCAAACGATGCACTATGGCACTCATTAATGGAAATTTGGACTAATACTTTCACAAAAGACCTCTTAGCACAAAAATAACATCACCATTGAACTCCTCCCGGAAAAACGAGTAAAATGAGTATAAAGTTGGCTATGTGTAGTCAATATACCTCATGGCACGCATATTGAGAAGATACCATATTAGGCTCCTCTTCTTGCATGCAAATCTAAGCAATATGTAACGTACTTAGCCTCAAGATCCATGCATGCATTGGGCTCTGCACCAGAATTGGGATCTGTGCAGACATTGGGATCTGTGCTATTAAATAAGTCATGGGCCCAACCTCTATCCACACCTTCCGTTGACATCGACATCATATTAAATATAGTTTAATGCATTAGTTATAACAAGGACCATGAGTGGCACATTGGTTAGCGCTCTATGTGTAAGAACTTTGGGATATACCATGAATTCTATGGGAGTTCAAGGGTTTGATTCCCACATATCTTTATTCATGGTATATTACATTAAATATGATTTTAAATATAAAACTTCCCATTAGAATATTCGGTCATACAATTAGCACAAACATTTAGTTCATTAGAGTATAGAACCGGAGGTTACGGATTCGATACCCCTCTGGTCCAACAAATTTTTTATCCGTAGGCCTTCATGGTCTTCTAGAAGGTGCCACTTGACGCCATTTGATTGGCCCACATGGCGACCTATCATTGGTCGATTGTATGACCCCTGCCATGTTGACGATGACTTGTCTGCCACCTATACGTATAGATTGCCACATGTCAATTGTCCATTGGTACACATGTCTTCTTTCCATGTCATCCATATAGATGACATGTCATTGTATGGTTGGCACATGTCGAAATTTTATTGGTCCAAATGGACCTCTAAAAAGTCCATTTCCGGGTGACACATGGCATGTTCTCATGCTTCCATGTCACCCTGCATCATGTTGACATCATCCTGTTGTATGGAGAGGACATATGTCACCCTTCCAATGGTGACAAGTGTCACCTTGACTTTGAATTTTGCCTAGTTTGACCTGAACTTTGACCAGCCATAACTTTTGCATATGAACTCTGTTTGAGGCGATTTTTATGTTGTTGGAAACCCATAACTGATCTCTACACAATTATGTAGTTTTCGAGAGCATTTGAAGCAGTCAAATTTTTATATTTTATGGATCCTCTTGGACCTCTATGAGTGTTCTAGATCCTCTTGAACCTCTGTGAGCATTTTGGATCCTCTTAGATCACACCTTCCCACTAAAGAACTTTTTGTCCTCCAAAAGTACAAATATTACAACAAATTAGTGATGATAACTCTTACTCACTCTTCCATCTTGCTGGATATTCTGGGACTAAGTATTCATCTTGGATATTAGATATAGATCAATGTACTTTTGTCTACTTCTGGAATATGGCTCTGACTCTAGCCTCTGGCATTGTCGCTAATAGATATAGCTCCAATTCTGGCTCATAGATTCCTTCATAAAAAAAGTCTGCTCATTGAATCTATGCAATATCCAAATCTAAATCATGTATTCAACATCCACTCCCATCTCCTTCTTTGTTGAACATAGTCTATCTCGGCCAGTCTGAAACCAAGTCGAATGTTGATCTATGTCTTTCCCTTTTGGACTTTTTGTTCATGTACTATTGGTGTATCTATAGGAGTCTTTGAATGAATTCCCTGTTCATTATTTCTCTCTTGCCTTGAAAACAAATATATTTGTACTATTTGAACTGCTTCTGCTCAAGGTATACATCTACACGAACATGACATAATATCTTGAAGATGATTATAGCATGCATCATCTTACAAATAAGATTATTTCTCCTTTACAAACTCTAGGAATATTTACATAGCTTCGATGCTCTTCCCACTTTCGATCTACATCTTCCAACTTCCTACATCCTTCTATTCCTTCTCCTTCGGTACTTCAAAATAAGATTTTTGACTAGAAAATTTGATCCATATGTAGTCCTTTAGCTGATAACAAGACAATACACTTGTCTACATTGTTGTCAAAAGGCTTAGAAATCTTTATAAGATCCCTCTCACTCCTATAACAAATCGGCTATATAGAAAGCCTTTACAAGATTCCTCTCACTTCAAACAATATGTAAGGTAGATTATAGAAATCCTTTTATAAAATTCCTCTTACTCTTAACAACATATAAGGTGGCTATATAGAATTCCTCTTACGAAAATTCCTCTCACTCTTATCAACATATAAGGTGGCTATATAGAAATTTTACAGAATTCCTCTCACTCTTATAATCTACAATGAGTGGCTTACAAGTCTTATAATAGACTTAGGAGATATCTACATATGCATATCAACTTACATCTATACATATTTACAATGAAATCTCTTCTGATGGATGGCTTATTCATGGATCCATCCTCTCCTTAGTATTGGAAGGAGTCTTACAACTTCCTATCTCTGACAATGCCTTTGACATTGATATTGAATCTGATGCAGAATCTAATGTTGAATCCAAGAAACCATTAGACCAAATTATAGGTCTTCCCAATAACCTACATAACCTCTCTTTGTGAACACCAAGCACTATTGTTGTGTCTTGAGTAGCTTCCCTTGAATACATAAGTACCTGGCCATTCTGAAATGAAACTGCATAGCCTTCATCTTCAAAAGCTGCAATTGAGAGTAGGTTTACTTTCAAATATGGAACATATAACATATGTTCTATTCCCAAAAATCCTCCCGACTCGAGCTGGAATATTACATATCCATACCCTTTTATTGCTTGTCTGGTGTTAGTTCCAAATCCTACATGGCAATATGTGTCGATCTCTGAGAAATTCAGGAATATTGATCTCATCCCGGTCATGTGGCGAGATGAGCCACTGTCCACGAACCATTCCTTGATTTCTTCATATATCACTCTATTAAGACCAACCATTAGGAAGTATTATTTCTCAAGTCTTTCAACAAGACAATTAACTTCGTTTGGGGTTGTTTCTTGTCTTCTTGCAAGTGTCTGTATATCTTTCTGGTTCTGCGTCAAACATAAGTGTGGATAAAGTTTCCAACACTTATTGACCTGATGTCCACTCTTACCACAATAAGAGCATAGTATCTTGTTCCCATCTTGGAACCACGCCCTTATTGTCATTCCCCCTTTTCCTTTGTTTTGAGAAATGACCTTTACCTTTAGCCTTCTTCTTGGATGGTTTTTCTTGCTCGAATTGTCTTCTTTGACATTTCTCCATATCATGGTTACTAGTTCCACACGAAGCACATGGATACATAGACCATTTACTAGCGAGAAACGTCTTCATTCCTTCTTCATAATGCACATCTTTCTCGTGAGATGTATTACATATGTTACCTTTCTATGGATTGGAAGGTAAGGATAACTTCTTATGAAGGAAATCTTCATCTAAAGTTCTCCTTGCTTCAGTCGTCCTCAAGCACTCTCCCTCTTGACGAAAAAAAGAATAAATGAAGAATCATCCTTCTTGATCATGCCTCTTAAAGGAGTTAGTTTCTCTTGCATTGGAGACTTTACATTCTCGACTTGCCATTCTTCATGGAATGATGTTGATGGTGCCAATACCTTATCCCTGGTCTGCAACTTTCTTTCCAACTCATGAAAAATACCTCTATGGAATTCCTCATAACATAGTAGTCGATCTTGCAACTTTTGCTTTTCTTCCTCGAGAGTTTGCAATTGCATCCTTAATTCAGAATTCTCCTTTTGAATTTTTCAGTTAATGTTCTTGTGTAGCCTTAACTTCATGAGGGCTTTACTCATTTTTTCCTCTCAACAAGAATCTTCAAAACCTTCACCAACTTAAGTCTTGGACTTCATCACAATCGAACAACTTACAAATTCACATCAAAAACTAGCTCTGATACCACTTGATCTGAAAATCCTTAGATACCACTTATTCCTTTAAAATATACATGTTAGCATCTAACTTGATTCAAAATTAATTATTGATCGTATTGAGGTGATTTGCAGAAAAAATGATGTTGTGCTTCTTATCCAAAATCTCATAAATTGATGATTAATTTGACGAATTATGAGATAGCACAACAGAAAATAAAAGAACTCAAGTTATACAATATTGATAACATATATTACTTCATCTTCAAGTCCCTTTTAGATAGTGAGATTGCTCATCATAATCTCAAAATGTCAAATTACATTACAACATGGAATTACAAAAGCCAATTTAAAGGACTCTCTTTAATTTCGCTGCTCAAACTCAGTTATAGAGTTCTCCATTGAATTTCTTATGAAATTCTGAGAAAAATGAGTATAAAGTCGACCATATTCTGAACTGGCTCAATTTTACCCTCTTTACACGCCAAACGACGTACTATGATGCTCATTAATGGAAATTTGGCTTAATACTTTCACAAAAGACCTCTTAGCACAAAAATAACATCACCATTGAACTCCTCCCAGAAAAATGAGTTAAATGAGTATAAAGTTGTCTATGTTCAATCAATATACCTCATGGCATGCATATCGAGACAATACCATACGAGGCTCCTCTTCTTGCACATAAATCTAAGCAATTTGTATCGTACTTGACCTCGAGATCGGTGCCTACATTGGTATCTGTGCCAACATTGCGATGTGTTCAAACATTGGGATTCATGCCATTAAATAGGCTGCGGGCCCAACCTCTATTCGCATCTTCCGCTGACGTCGGCATCATATTAAATATCTTTTAATGCGTTTATTATAACAAGGACCATGATTGGCACATTGGTTAGCACTCTATGTGTTAGAATTTTGGGATATGCCGCAGATTCTATGGGAGGTCATGGGTTCGATTCCCATAGACCT